>JBBBDQ010000279.1:1812500-2052500 GCA_037127315.1 Ascarosepion bandense
ACTTGTTAGATTAATATATTTTTCTCATTTGTTTATCATCCTGTCGGATTCTGATCCACACTTGATCTGTATTTGATCTTTGACTTGTGTGTGTGTGTTATTTCTAGTAGTGTTTGTTCAGTATTTTATTGTGATATTAAATGCTTCTCTAATTTCTAATTTAGGAATGAAACATTTAATTTAAGAATGTAGTATAAAGATTAACAATTTCTATAAGTATGTTCAGCAATGTATATTCTCAATCTAATGATCACATCTCTTATTTAAAAACAAACCACATATACACACTTTTTGTAATTTGTGTCTTCCTCTTGTGTGAACTTTGTAAATGGGTCTGTACATTCTTGTCTTTTGTAATTATTATCTAGTAAAATATTAGATAAATTGGTCCTTATGTCAGTAATGGAGCAATTTCACCATAATTTGAAGCTTATTTTCTTCCTCACTTTCCTTATTAAAGTTTATAGTTATTCTGTTAATCAGTCTGCTAGCCTTTTGGATACTGAATCAAAATGTGTATCATGGAACTGTTGCTGCAGTAAAATGTTCTTCCGGCTAATGGTTCTGCTGCCCTGTAAATAAATGCCTTATCAATAGAGCAAATAACCGCTTTTTTTTTAGCATTTTTCGGTTTTTATTATCTTATTTACAATTTGGTTTAGTAATTTATTCAGCATAGTCTTGCACAAGGCTATTGTAATTGATTATTTGTGAGTATAACTCACTATGCATGTTAATGGACTGCTTGATTTGGTTGCTAACCAATATGTTACACTAGAAAAATGAGTAAAATGAACTAATGGTGTCGATAATTGCAAACAGTTATACACACTACAGCCTGTTCTATATTACAAAAATATGTCGAATTAAAGCTAAATAAAATGAATGATCAAGAATTGGTACAATTAATGGGAGAATAGAAATCTTACTTCTGTATACCTGGGATAAATGCAGTCAGTATAAGACAAGTGATTTTCTTCTTCACCACCAGTACTGATTTAAAGATTTTTTTTAGCTCCGTCAGTGGAATCATCTAGAGTAATCCTAACACTCAAGTCTTTTATACCAGCAAGCCCTGTCTCAACTGAAGAGAATCTTTGTTCTTGGCTTCTATTATAATAATTTGTGACTTGAGCTGACAAATTTTATTTTGAACTATGAAGAATAAAAATATTCTAAATAGTTTTAATTCAAAGGAATATAGCTTTGTTTAAATTTCATAAGTTTAGATGTTGACTTACTGTTCATAATCAGAAAAATGATATCTGAACAAAAGTTGCTGAGGTTAATTTGGGCAGAACTGAATACAGCCCAGTGAAACTAATAAGCAAGTTTTTGTCCATCATTCTAATAGCATGAATTCAGTTAAATTTCTACCAAACAATATGAATAACAACTTCTAATGATCTAAATTGACTATTTTTCAAGATGTATAACTATTACTTCATAATTGAAAATGTTAGTTTGAAATTATTTTGCACTTTCTAATGTTATATGAACAAAATTTAATGATGCTAAGTTTGTTGAATTTGTTGACACTAAACACCTGTAAATGTAAAAAACTTTCTTGTTTTTCATTCTTTATTCAATTACTGACAGTTTTTATGTGAATAAAATTGTAATTATTCACTGTAATATAAAAAAAAGACTATAACAAGCATCAATATAATGAATAAATTATAATTTTCATCTTTATTTTACTAAAATATTTATTTCCTTAAAATTATTGTTGCTATAAATTAAATGAATTAACATACAACTCATTTCTACAAAGCTAAATAACTTTAACGAATACTTCTAATTATTATGTAGTCTAGATGACAAAATATCACAAAAACTCAAAAATTTAGATAACTTTAAAGTTTTCATAAAGTATCACAAATATGAGCCTTGAATTGTCATGATCAAATGTTTAGTTGCTATAAAATGTGTGACTTATGAATTTTGAACTAATTGTATCATGAGTATGTTTGTCACTCTAGAAAGTCAACAAGTGAACTGTCTGGTGCTTGACTTAAGTATAGCAAAGGCATTTGCATGGTTGGCAGTTAGATGCCACCTAATACTTAAACTGTTTCTGCCACATGCTGCAATAAATACATACTAATTACAACTGCCATACTGTCCCCAGTCTCCTGACTCTTAATGCCATCAGTCAAGTACTTTCAAGCTTCTTGGTGTACTCTCAAAAGGTTCTGATCATCAGCTGAATGGACATTGATGTTATCATCTGCTAAAGGCAAGTAGATTCAATTTTCATTTGGTGATGCTGTTTGCTCATCATCCATTGACTCTAGTAGAGAAATGGGCAGCTGTTTTTCACATGGTATGACACCTCAGTAGCTAAGCCCACTTGAGTAGACTTTGACTATAAAGCATGAAAGCTTGCCATACACCTGCTTGATGAATTCTTTCCTCTTATCTTTCATCACTGTTTTGCCAATACTCTTCACTAAGACCTTGTCTGAGTAGATTGCATTTTCCAGTGCAGTTGCACTACAGATGCTATCCCCAGGTGTTGTATTATACCTGTATAATACCACCTCAGTGGAATACTGTTTCCATGTAGAAATTTACTGCCCATTCTGTGGGATTGCTCAGCAATGACATTTACTGAGAGTGTATATGTGCATCAAAAGTGTAAACACACCTCATCCATCAGCAAATGTGTTGAGCATCAGGGAGTCTCCTCTCGGGGAATACAGCTTTGAGCTTCCAGATCATGTTTGCAGAATCTTGTCTGTGTGATGGTTACCAGATAGGCTGTGGACCAATGCAATTTGCTGTCTAGGTCAAGCAGTGTGTTATGCCCATCCTAAGTCTGTGTCAAATGCCAGGCACTTACGTGTTTTTTTTTTTTTTTTTTTCTGGCAATGAATTGATGCTGAACAATTTATCTGAATGGCCATTTTGGTGGTGGAAGCAGCAACTCTTCTGACAAAGTGGTCAATTTAATCTCCGAATGCCTAATGTGCAAGTGTATTTCCAGTATTAGGTTGGTTTCAATTTCATTTCGGTTGCAAAATATGCCCATAGAATTAGTTCTACTTCATTTTTCATTGGCTTGAGCCATCTCTGTGATTTCGTGAACATCTATGGACTTCTCAAGACTTGGGCAGCACACCATGAAATGTTTATATGACACAAAGGAATCTGGGGCAAAAGCATTGTACACCGTATCAGGTAATCTTCCTTATTCTCTTTGCTCAACTGCCAATACACAGCAAATACAACACCTTCTAGATGCATGGAAGACAGGCATTCTTTTTCTCCCAACAAAAATGGTATGCTAACTCTGCCTTTTCAATCCATTCAACAGTGGACTGGTTGGGACCATACTGTCAAACTTTCGTGTGCGCTTGAGATTAAATTTATCTACCATTGGGATAAATGTTGAAATAGCTTGTTTTAAAAGTTTGCTCGAACCACTAGGAAACATGATCTTGAAACTATCACAATCAACAATTTAACTGACTGTTCTGAATTTGGGAGATGAACTTCAAATCATACAGTGAGAATGCTTGCCACTCCCAGGAATCCAAAAGCAAACTGAAAACTGTCCTGTGCTTGGTTTAAGTGTAGCAAAGTTATTTATATTAGTGGTAGATAGCCACTGCTGCATACTTGTCTGCTATTTCCACTGCCACCTACTGCAATAATTACATGGTAATTGAGTTGATTTGTTCTCCTGCAGTATGTTATATTTTAACATTTGTTTTGTGACATTTATTTCTGTTGTAGCGACCATTTTTAGTCCTGTATGTCCAATCATTGAAATTTAAATTTATCAACCAAAATTATCTCATTTAATGTCCTAAATTCAGGTTGATATTTCCAAAACCAAATCTTTATAAAAACACAATATCTTTCATAAAACTATGATTTTGGATGCCTCTGGGAAATAGTCATTTTTGTATTTGAATTTTAATATATATATATATATATATATATATAAGTAAATCTGAACTCAAAACAAAAGTAAGTTCAAAGCTTTATTCAACTAAAATAAAACTTGGCCACAAATGAAAATAGAAAGGTGTTAATGTGTTTGGCAGAATCCATTCTTGTATAGTGTGTGCACAGAACACTACTACATCCTTCGCTCTTAGAAAATTGTAGAATTACCATCTATAATGATCTGGAGGTCTTTTTATCTATTTGTCTCCTTAACTGTTTAGTGACATCTTCATTAGGCGTTGTGCTCTCCTCTGGTATGGGAACAACTAGGGTACTCGTATCTGATTCCATTGTGGAAGACTCTGGTTTCGACTGTTTCAGGGCAGGAAGCTAAAACATTAACAGATACAGTAGACTCTTTCATTTGGATACTTTGTTGTCATAAGTCAGATTACTATTTAGAAGTTTGACTTGGTTCACATAAGGATCTGTTTTGTTATATCTTATGAACCTTCTTAATAATACTGGACCTGATGACATCAGCCAGGATGAAGTGAACTATGATGATGAACAGTGCTGGAATGAAAAAAATGTTTGTGCAGGGTGGTATTTGTAGAAGTACATAGCAATGATCTTATAGAGTGTAGCACTTCTGGAAGCACCATTTCCCAGTATTTTTTCATTTGTTTGGTGATCTAATGACTACCTGAATCATCTTTAATATGGTGCCATTAAAATGTTCAACCTGTGTGTTGCCAGTTGGGTGATATGGTGTGATTGTACTTGTCACAACCCCTTTGTCAGAGTGTATGTAGCAGGGCATCCCAGTTAAACTGAACAAATGATCTCAGGACTTTATGACTGTGGTCGTGTGCATGTTTAGACATGGAAAGATGAATGGAAACTGCAAGTATTTGTCAATTATTACTAATGAGTATGTATTGTGCATAACAAAGTACAGGTCCCTTGAAATCAATACTTAGTCATTCCATGGGTCTGCTCGCCTTGATAAGTGTTTTCTGGTGGGTTAAAGACATAAGGTCTTATCTCAGCACAGATTCTGCAAGAAGAACTCACCTTTTTCACTTCCTTTGTAGAAAAAGGGAGGTTTTTTTTTTTTTCTAATAAAGTGTAAGTCTAGTGATTCCCTAGTGGCATAGTTCATTGTGGAAGAGTTAATGACTGAGCAAGTGTAAGCACAGCTAAGTGTGTCGGAAACTACATTTTCTTTTCTTGAGAATGGCTATTTTATTGTGTAGTCAAAGGTTGAGAGTTCTGCTACTCTTGAATCTTTGCATTCTTAATTTTTGTGTGCTTTTTTTCATTGGAAAACATGAAAGCCACTGATATCTGATCAGTAAGCAGAGTAAAATGTTGATGTGATAAATAGTGACTCCACTTCTGAACTGCCATGGCCTCCTTCTCTATTATGTGATACTTCAATTTGTTTCCTTGTGTTTTTGATATGAATGCTACTGGACATTCGCCTTAGATAAAGGCAGCAGAAATAGCTACATCTGACACATCACATTCCAACTCCAATGGTAAACTTTCGTCTTTTTGTTTTAGTGCGGTTATCAGTTCTTGTTTTGTTTGATTAAACATTTCGAGTGCTTTCTTTTCAAGCAAGAATTTTGGATTTCCTACTGGAGATTAAATTTTTTTAGAAAAAGTTATGTATTCATTTTGCGTAATATGCAGACATGCCGAGTGAACTTTTGACACATATATATATATATATATATATATATATATTTTTTTTTTTTTTTTTTTTTTTTTTTTTAGGGGATGTAATCTTGAGTTTAGCTTAATAGTTCCACGGCTGATATAGTATCCTAAAATATTGGACTGAACTGAAGTTAGACACTGATTTGTTGAGGATAGTCTTGGCTTTCACAATATCTCCTAGGAATCTTTTCATATTTTGGTAGTGCTCTGTGTGTGTCCTGCAATATATTAATATAAGGGAAAATACTGCTTAGTTTTTCTTTCTCCATTTTTCTGTAGCTCTCTGGAATGAAGCAGCCCCATTTTTGACACCAAATGGAATTCTATAGAATTGAAACAAAACGAAGAAAAAGTATTTAGTAAGGTCGTTGATCGATTTTATCGATTCTTGGTAGAGGGTAAGTGTCTAATTCTGTATACAGGTTTATGTTTGCGAGTAATCTAGGTATTTTCTTTTTTAACTGTTTGTGGGGTCCTTTACCACTACTAGCTGAGCTTGCCATGGAGAAACACTTTCTTCAATTACGTTTTCAGAAAGCAATTTCTGAATTTTTTATATTTATGAAGGATTGATCTGTCTTGTTAAACTGCCTCAAGTTAACAGCAATAGGTTTACAGTTCGGTAATAAATTAAGAAATAGTGAAGGTTCTTCTATATCCACCTTGTTTAATGCGCAAAATTGAACAGTGCTGTCCATAATTAATTCGGGCACCGTATTTAAATGCTATTTTGTGGTGCTTACATAGAAAATCCTGGCCAAGTATCATATCAGAACATAAATCTTTCAAGACACCCAGACAGCAACATATGACTGGTCTTTTATGTGCCCTGTCCTTTCAGGACGTAGGCGATCATGGCTCTCCACGTTTTCCTATCCCTGGTGGCTTTTAGCATGCCTTCTTCTGTTACACCATGCAACCCTCGTTCTATCATTCACCTGATTAGGTCCTTCAAATATGTTATACACTGCTTTCCCCTGTCTTTTTTTTTTTTTTTTTTTTTTTTTTTTTTTTTTTTCATCTATCTGGCCTGTCAGTATAAGGTTCTCCAAGCTCTTTCCTCATTGCATATCCCAGGAACTTCAGCTGTCTCTTCCTGATGCTCAGTATCAATTTCCTTTTTGTTTCCATTTCCAAAACCTCATCATTGCTCACATGCTCGATCTATGATATTCGCAGCATCCTAATGTAGAATCACATTTCAGTTGCTTCAAGTTTTTTCATCTTTGCTGATATTGTTCAGCATTCACTGCCATATTGAAGAACTGACATCACATAGCAATCCAGTACTCTTTGTTTCTAGCGAAATTGTCCTGTTTCTTAATACTTTACTCAATTTCTGGCATGCTTCCTTTGCCATGCCAATTTGCCTTTGGATCTCTGTGTTGCTTTTTCTATCTTCTGTTATAACACTTCCCAGGTATTTAAATTTTTGTACCTGCTTGATTTTACTATCTCCAACCTGTATTTGGTTTATTGGGCTGCCCGCTTTACTGATGACCATGCATTTGCTTTTCTTGTAGTTTATTTGTAAACTTTTCTTGTCACTCTCTTCAGCTACCTTCTGTAGGAGGTCTTGTAGTTTCCGTTCTGTGTCTATCAGCACTGTATCATCTGTGTACCTTAGGTTGTTTAAATTGTGGCCTCCTATGATGAATTCAGGCATAACTTCTAAGGTCATCAAAATATTCTTGCTGTACAAGTTGAACAGATCCGGTGAAAAGACACATCCTTGTCTTATGCCTCTTTACTGGTCAGTCATTTAAGTGCCATACGTGAAACACACTTGGGCAATCATGTCTCAAAAGAGACATGACTGACTGGGCAGAGGATTATCCTGCAGTAGGTTGTTATTGCTTTCTGCTGTAGACTGATTGCCAGCCAAGGCTATAGAACTCAATCTGTCTTGTTATTTAACCCATAACTGGAAGGAAGAAACGGATTAATACCTTTCCCAAGGGTATTTGTGTGTAAGTGAATGCAATGAATTCAACTGGAATTCGAACTCAGCTCCCCGATTTCTCGTTCTGAGTCGATATCCACTGCTCCACAATGCACATCCCTTTACTGGTCACTAAGGCAAAAAAATAGACAACTACACATACTCTTGAGTTAGTGTTTAAAGTTTTCTTGGCCATGGTAATACTTTTACCGGAGGGGTGAATTTTCAAATTGAGTTTCCATGCTATTTAGTTGCTGATATAGCTAACAGTATTGCAGCAAGCAAGTAGAGCACTTAGTTTGTTTTTGTTAACCATTACATGCATTGCAATTGGGTAGAATTCTCGTAATACGTTAAAAAAAGGGTCAATATATGAGGATCTGCCATTGTTGCTAAAAAATGTTTGGACTGACGTGTGAGCATAATCCCCCCCCCCCCCCCCCAAAGCATATTTTACAAGTAGTCTAACAAGCTAGACAGCAATTCTGGGAATGATAGGGAAACCCACAAAAAAGCATTTATGTTTGGCTTGGTAAACCATGGTTACTGCTGGTTCCTTAGGTTTGAGCTTCTGGAGTTGTATACAACTTATAAATCTAAGGTTTGATTTTTTTAATAGTCGCTGTTGTATGGAATGTGAACTTAAGCCAGAAATAAAGGCATCGTGCATAGCTTTATTACTGCATTCCTCAGAAGTATGGTCTCTAAAATTATTTTTATTTTTTTTTTTTTTAATATTTCTCTGAAAAATATGTCCAGTGACTCTTCTGGCCTCTGTCATCTCTTAGCCGATGAATGTCTTGCAAACACCTTGTTAGGCGTTTTAATAAATATGGTGTCCAGTTTTTTTGTTTTTTTTTATGGCCACATTGAAGTCTGGAACTTATACAACTCGGGAGGGCCTGATATTCGTTTGGTATCCTGAGCTGGAAATCATCAATATAGTTAAGTAGAATAGTTTACCAATGGCAGTAGTCTCTGGCAGCTGTAGTTGAACAAAGTTTGATGTCTAAGCATTTTGGTTTCCATGCTAAAAGCTGTCTATGTATTTTAGTTGAATATATATATATATATATATATATATATTTGACACAGTGTCGAAACAAACGCTACTTTTGTAGTGATGTTATAACATATTTATTATAAATTCTAAAAAAATATATGAACTTAGACCATTGAACAATACTGTCCTTGAATAAGCTTTATTCAACTAAAACTCTGCTACAAATGAAAATAGATGTTTGTTAAATAGTGTGTTGGGAGGAGTCTATTCTCATATAGTGGATGCTTAGATCATTACTACATGAATAACAAACCACAAGGTTACAGGAGTGTAGGATGAAAATAGCCACAATTTCACAAGTAACCTCATTGTTTAAATTACAAAAACAATATATATAAATGGTGAATTTAATTTTTTTCTTTCATATTTTCAGTTTCTTATCTAGATCTATTTGTGTCTATCAATGTCTGATTGCTTGTGATTTTATCATAATACATTGGAAATTAAAAAAAGAGAACAATTGAATTTTCTAATTGTCCCTTGTACCTTAAATAATTATGGTTAATACAGCTTTTGATTAAAATGGCTAGCATATTGAAATAAACCATTGAAAACCATTTAAACAAATTGTCTTGTGTTAAATGTAAAATAGCAGATAAATTGGTCAGATAAGTAGTTGAAACCTCAAGCACTTGGGTGGTCACTATATTTTGAAAGTGTAGTGTCATTCTCTGAATGTATATCAAGATTTCTAATTTGTTGTCTATCTTCCTGATATATATCTTTTTTTTTCCACTTTGAGGACTTTCTGCTTTATAGGTTGCGATGAGTAAATTGTCACCATTTTATGTTTTTAATTTTGTACATGCACGTTGTATGTTTTAGATTTTAACTGCACAATATAGTAGGGTCAGTTAGGCACTGAGAAAAGAGCACCATACACACCTCACTCTACCAGAAATTTGGAAATGGCCTACTGTACAGCTTGCCAATTATACTGGAAGCTCAATAGAAACATTTTAGAATGTTTGTGTGTTGATCTGAGGACAGTGCAGAGGATTTAGAAAGAGTTGGATGAATCTAATGCTGATTATGAAGGTACTGCAGATCAGAAAACTCATTTTGATCATTCTGATTAGAAAAAAACTCTCTAATTTGTAGTGAGGGCCTCAAACTAAACACAAAAGCCTACATCATGTGCCCTAAGGAGGTGGTGCTGCACTAGGTCAAAAGAGGGTCTGCTGGAAGATTGTCTGGCAACAGGACTCTGTACCATGCCACACAAGCAGTAGAACTGTTATAGCTTTTAGACACTTTCTGCAACCACATCACCCCTTATACCTTGTCATCTAACTCCTTAGACTGCAATCCTCCCCATTATGTGTGGGATGCAGCTGAGCGAGGGACTAACATAGTACCAAAGATGAACTGAAGGCAAGGATTATGCCAGCATTCACCAACTTCAACAAGATTGTCCAGTTGAGTTACTGGAGATTCTGAAGTCATCTGGTGGCCATGATTGAAGCCAATGGTGATTTTTATTGAATAAATTCAATCTTCAGCATTTGAAGATATTTTTGTGTAATTTTGGTAAATATATTTAAAATGATGTCAGTGTTATTTTAATTTTTGAGTAATTTAGATGACAGTTTATCCATCACACTCGTGTGTGTGTGTGTGTGTATATATATATATATATATATACACACACAAACACATATTTGTTCTTAAATATATTTTTATTTGAAAATTTTATCTGATGTTCTCCTTTTTGACTGATATTTAATAGGAGTGGCTAAGTAAATGACTTATGCAGAACATTTTAGTTATACTTGAACATTTGACAATTTAAAGATTGCTGTTAATCTCCTGAGATTACAAAAATGTAGTCTATTAATGAGACAAAAAATATATCCGATATTAAAGCCAAAAATAAACGTAAAGCTTATGATTAGACTTTTAATATGCAGTAGTTATGCATTGAAACTTGACAAACTGCTTCTACAGGTCATCAAGACAACTATCTTAAATATATCTGAGCCAAAAGGCAAACAAGAATATATATATATATATATATATATATAAGGAAGTGAAAGAACAGATAGATCAAAACCCACTGTTCTTGCATTTACTTTTTATAAAGAGTGCGCAATACAAATAGGGCTTAATATTTTAATTTTATTACAATGGTTTACAAAAGCTTTATATCACTATATAAAAATTTTCATGTTTCAGAACAATATTGTTCAGGTGATATTTTTAAAATAAATGGTGAAAATGATTTATTTTAGAAAATATCAGATGAATTCATGGTTATTCAGAGAATTGAGGTGGTGCTTGGAGGAAGTTAAACAATATGATTGAGCAATATTGACACACCTACAATCAAAATTAAGCATTAGGTTGAATCATGGAGTCGAAAATTTGGATCACAAAATAGAACAATGTATCTTAATGTCAAAATATGACACTTAATTTTGTCTGGGTAAGATACATACTAGAAAGATACATTATTTAAATGAGTAGATAATTTTTAACAGTAGGTTGGATTTTAGATTTTTTTTTTTTTTTTTTTTTTTAAATTTGATTTTATACTACCTCATCTGTTAAAGGGGCTGGATTGTTTTGTTTGGTTGAGTTTTGCAGTCTATCAACCTTGGAAGGTTAACTAAATGCCAACAACACTACTAGTTAGAAAGCAAGTCCAATGAACATTTTTGTTATCAAAGTCTCAGCAAAGAGGCTCTCACACCACTTTGCAAAGATATATTTTTGTTGAAGTATATAACCTGGAGAAAATTAAAAAAAACAAAAAAAAAAAAAACACAAGCAGAAATAAAAAATTCAAGGATCAAAACAAAATACAAACAGGAGAGAAAGCATAAACGAGACATCTCCCCTACAAAATATAATCAAGACAAGTAAATACTCATAAAATCTCAATATATAAACATGATTAAAAAAAATTATACAGTGGAACTGTTGTAGATTAAAATCAAACATAAATAATCTACTAATAATGAATCACCCCCCTCCCCCCATCATTTGTCTACAAGAAACTTTCCTAAAATCTGAGGATAAAATAAAAATAAAATACTCCATATAACTATATTCATGACTCTCAACTGAGGGCATCTGGGGGTGTATCCATTCTAATCAGAAATGACCCCCCCCCCCCCAGTAAACCAACATACGAGCTATTGCCACAAAATCTACCCTACATAGAATCATCAATATCTGCTCTATATCTCACCTCATGATCCCAAAAACGAAACTTAGCTAAATAAATTAATCGATCAACTCCCTAAACTTTTCCTATGATTAGGTGATTTTAACACTCATAATCTTATGAGGATACAAAAACTCAGGGGAAAAAGTGAAAAATCCTGAAAAAGTTAACAATGACAAGTTCCAGAACAATGAGAGGAAGTAATACTAACCAGACTTTGAATCAGTCTCTCACACACACACACACACATATATATATATATATATATATATATATAACCCATCAACATAAGGAAGCTCCAAAATGTATCCTATGCCAGGAACAATTTACAACTGAACACTTATTTTGTGTTGCTGTAATCTAAGACAAATCTGAAACCTACTTTAAGTTGGAATACTTGAAAAAATCTTTTTGAGAATATCAATCCAAATTATATAATAAATTTCATCAAAGAAATTGGCCTTTTACTATAATAATAATAATAATAATAATAATAATAAAAAAAATTAGAAAAAAATTTTTTTTTTTTCTTGCAGTAGTGGATCACTTAAAACCATTTTCTCCACCCACCTCAATTTTTAAAAGTTTTCTCCAATTTTTATACTTCAACAAAATCTATCTTTGCAAAGTGGTGTGAGAGCCTCTTTCTGATAACAAAGATGTTCATTGGTCTTGCTTTCTAACCAGTAAAGTGTAGTCAGTGTTTAGATAACCCTCCGAGGTTGATATGCTGTAAGACTCAACCAAACAATCCAGCCCCTTTTAACAAATGAGGTAGTACAAAATCGAATTTAAAAAAAAAATCTAAAATCCAACCTGCTGTTAAAAATTGTCTACTCATTTAATGTATTTTTCTAGCATGTATCTTACCCAAACAAAATTAAGTCATGTTTTGACATTAAGCTACATTGTTCTCTTTTGTGATCCAAATTTAACTCCATAACTCAACCTAATTGACACACCTACAATCATATTAACTTCCTCCAACCACCACCTCCTTAATTTTTTGATTAACCGTGAATGCATTTTATTTTTTAAAAAATAAATCATTTGCACCATTTATTTTTAAAATATCCCCTGAAGAACAACAATATTGTTCTGAAATATGATAATTTTTTATATAGTGATATAATGCTTTTATAAATCATTGTAATAAATTTATATGCACAGGCGACAGTCTGTATCATGCCAAACAAGCACAATGGCCTGATGATTGTGTTTAGTATGAAACAGACTGTTGCCTTTGGGTGTTTGCTTCAATGTCCTAGTTTATATTTACATACTCAGTCTCAGATATTGAGCATTTTAACCTATAAATATAACATACCTTAAAACTATATTTAATTATTTATATATATATATATATATATATATATATATACACACGCACACATAAGTGAACACTTCTTAAATGACTTTTCATTCACATGTCTTTGCTGTTTTTAGAGCTTATCAAATTGTTACACAAGTTACATTGTGTTTCGTCTTAGTTTTGTTTGGTTAAAGATTCATGGTTTTAAAAGTACAAAAATCAAAATGTATTATTCTTGGACAAATGGAGTTGGATTCTAAATCATTAAAATGTCAAAATTTATTAGATGAACCATTGTTAATTTTTGAATAGCATTTTTCATCTTAATTTCAGGTTTTTGTTTATTTTGAATCTATCCTATAACTCAGTAAACAGTGCAGATTGGAAATAAAGGATATCACGCCGATCTCCCCCCCCCCCCCCACTCCAACCCAACTTGGATGACTGCCATATTTGTCTCTATCAGTATAACTATATGTATTACATTGTCTAGTTAAAACTTTTTAAACAAGGTATTATATTTAGATCAATACAAATGCTTTGTGCTACTTGCTTGCTATGCAAAGTCAACTCTATTTTTTCATTGTTTATAGTGTTACTATTTGCATGCTTAGTTTCTGCTCCTGGTAATAATAAAAGTGCTTAAAAGATTTACTGGCAGGTTTGATTATCAATTAAAAACAATCCATTATGAAGCTACTCATCCCCTCTCCCAAGCATCCCACATTGTGGATTAACTGTCAGTTTTGCAAGTTGCATAACTTTCTGCAACAAGTAAAGAGTAATTTTAAACAGGTTGTCAGTTAAGTTCAAGCTTACAATGAACTGGTTTTATGCTTTACTTTTACCATGACTGGCATTATTAATTTTCTTTGTTTTGTAGCACCTGGGTGACTTAAAATTTAAAAAAAAAAAAAAACTGGTCATACAGATTAATAACCCAAATTAATGAAAATAAATTGCATTCATTTCATTTTATTTCAATTTACATTTTATTATATTTTATTTACTTATTTTTTTTTTTTTGAGGTGGCAAGTTTGTGTCAGTGGATTGGGAAAAAAAAAAGATTTAAGTATTTGTCACATGTTCTGACATAAAATAGTCATTTGTTATATAGATTGTGACGTATTTATTACACCAATATGTCATGGTAACACTTTCATTAATGCTAATGATTATATATGTAAGTGACCTCTCCCAGTTTGATTGGGTGGGAGGAGTGCGTTTATTTCAACATTGACTATATTTGAATGCTGTGTATATAGGCAAGACTGTTTTTTTTTTTTCTTTTTTATATTGATGTCCCTAGACCTTATTGCAACTCCATCACTCTCCTTGTTTGTGTTAACCATTTTTTCCATTATAAAACTAAGTATTTCTGATGGCAACATAAAGTTAATTTTTCTACTTCTGCAATTTTGGATAAAAAATCTTTCTTACCCATTTAGCACAATGTTGTGGATTGAAAATCAAGACCAAAAGCATGTCGAGAATTAATGCAAGTATTACTGAATGAAGCTTATATAAGGCAACCAAAAATATCCTTTTTAATGTTGTCTGGAAAGAACTGATCACTGATATGAAAATACGTGGGTCATCTCCCACGAACTGAGTGGAAGCATCTCTCTTGACCAATGCATACACATTCATTGTAGCTCAAACAGCAGTAAGGAAACCTGGCACCATTCACACAGCTTATTCGGGGTAGTCTGCTTTGACTTTAAGATAGTCTTGTCTGCAGCTGTATCCAGTTGTCGGATATGTCACTCTTTTGGGGATGATGTGAGTCAACACACTGCCAAACATTAGTTCTAGAAGTCCAGGTTGGGAAATGTTTCTTTGTGATGAATCCTGAAATGGTTTGTCACAGGCCCTGGATGATGAAGCCTGAAAAATGGCTACAGAAGATGACAACAGCCAAACCAGTGGTGAGCTTGCCAAACACTTTTAAGATTTTGATGAAGCCAGTCAGATTTCACCTGCATTGCATAGGGAAGGCATAAAAACTGAACAAGTGGATACCCCACTCACTGTCTTAGAGTAACAAGCAACAAAGAGTGACAGCCTATTTCTTGGCACCTGTATTTGAGTGCTCACTACTTAAATGTACTCGCAACAGTTAGAACATGTGCAACAGACACTGAAGCAGGAGGATCAACATTGGGTGTACTGTTCCTGCAAGCCTCATGTGGTACGAGTGGCTGATTATATTATACAGCAACTTTTACTCACCATATCTAACACCATCAGATTTCTACCCTTGTGGGAGATCCTATGCAAATAAGGCTGATTTGCAGCAGGCACAGACTTCTTTGAGTTTGAAACACCTGATTTTTACTGCCAAGGCATTGTGCAGTTGAATGCATGTTAGTAAAAGTTTCTGGATGCCAATTGAAATTACTTTCAGAACTAATGGACTAGTTACTATTTACTTTGTCCAGATTCAAGTATTTTCTTAACAGAATCTTTTATTAGTTTCCTATTTTAAACTAATAGGATGTATGCACATAGAATCAGTACTGTTAATTGTTAGAATATATCAACTGTTGGTAAAGGTAGCGGGAGCCTAAGGTAAAGCCAGTTTGCAATCTTACAGGGGGGAAAAATAGTGGAGTAGTCTAATGAAGATAACATGTTCAAATTTTTTGTGAAATAATGAAAACGGCATTCTTTTGTCATCCACTTTTACAGTTTTTTTTTTTTTTTTTTTTTTTAAATTTATTCAAATGAGTCTTCAACAATATGGAAAAGTCAGTTGAATGTATGAACTTACTTCCTAAATATTAAATGCTTCAAATAAATTGAGTAATCAAAAGTACAATATCTTTCTTTGTCATTGCCAAGAAACACAGTATTGAATCTCTTTAAATCTACTTTTTTTCCTAAACATAAATTTTATTTATAAACTATTAACAAAGGAGTGGGGACACTATTTGAAGTCATCATCCAGATTAATCAGATTAAAACTTACCTAAAGGCAATTAATTTTAAATTATCACAAATCAGCTTTATGTGAGTATAATTCATCGCCTATAATGAACAGCTGCCTATCTTAAAGCCGGAACAGTAAAGTAAAATTTTAAATCTTTTAAAATACTACTTTAAGATTGTTTTACTTACCTGCTCTGACTATTGCATCTTGATTAAAAGGGGAAGTTGGAACAAGGATTGGATTAATCTAGATGTAGTTAATTTGAAGGAATGGTATGTAAGAATTCATCAAATTTAATGAGAGCTGAAAAAAATTTTCTTCTATATCAAAGTTTACAAAGGCACATTTCTTGGGTTCTGCATTGTAGTATGTAGCTATGAAATGGTTGCAAAATATCATGTATAATATCAGTTTTACACTTGTCAAGTGTTTGCTGTATTCTTTTTAGGAATATGGCATCCTTGTTTACTTTAAGAATTCCTGCAAAGCAGTAGTGTTTCTACTCTCTCTTTTTTTATTTTTTTTATTTTTATTTTTTTATTTGATTGTAATTTATTTTGAAAGCTCAAAATGAAATGATGGCTCTTCAGAATCACTTTAGCCAACTTTCAACTCCAATTCTTTCTATCAAAAAGCTCTGATCCTTATCCAATATTATGTGCACTCTTCATGTTCTTTATTGGAATTGGTTCTGATGACTTCTTGGATAATGTTAGAACAGTGTTTTGACATAATTTCCTTGTGAACCTGCTTTATTGATGAGCCTACAAAATCAAACAAGTCTTTCCACGATCATGTAACTCTCTGAACTAACTGTCCAATGCATTCATTACTTACATTAATGTGAAAACAACATACACATTGATTCTGGCATTTCTATGGACTTCTTATAATATGTTCTTCATCTTGGTCTGATAAAGCAGATGGGATCTGCTTTGGGTTTTAAACAAGCTTTACTGCTTTTTTATGCCTACCAATGTCCTTTTATTTTATTTTTTTTTTTTTTTTAGTTCTTTGTGCGAGTGGATGTCATTAACTTATACAAAGCTTGTAATACTGTCACATAATCCTTTTACTTCAGACATTAAATGTAGAGAGTAGTTAATTACAAATCCTGCATTGCTGAACATTGATTGATTTGAGAGATTCTGAATGTTACTCCTACCAGGATGAGCTTTTTGGAGCACTTTGATATTCAACTCCACTGTTCATGTGGATTTGTGGTGTCTCCTCAACTATCTTTTAAACACAAAACCTGTTTGAAGGTAACTCACTCTCTTGGTAAATGTTTCATACATATTTCTTGATTCTTGAATGTCAATCTTTCTTGCCTGCTGCTTTCATTCTGATTCACAGGCATTTGATCCCCATTTATAACTGAGAGATCCACTCCATATGTTTTTAAAATAATTCTTAACTTATTTGTGGATGTTTAAAAATTTCACTGACTCTCATTAATTTTCTAATCATTCTTTTGTCTGCAATATAGAAAAAGTTTTATATTTGTGCATAGCTTTTATTTCAATGACACTTGAAGCCTGCAAAAGAAGTCCTTTCAGTAATCTTTGAGTATTATTGCTTTTAGCTATATTCAAGTTGGAATGAAAAGAGCAAACTGCTTTCCAAGACATTTTTTTTGGTGCATTAAGGACATGTCATTTAATTGCTCTAATTCTTGTTTATATTTAATTCTATATTGATTCACAATGGCTTTCTTTATGCCACCTTGAAATGTCTTTTTTTTTTTTTTTTTTACTCAGATCTTTGAAATTATTTACATAACCTAAAATATATTTTAATTTCACTTAAATGAATTAAATTTAAATGAATTATTTGAATCTGTTAGATCTATTTTGCTGTGTAGTGTAAATGGATAATAGCTTTAATTGAGGAATTAGAGAGCTGGGTTTAAATTCCTGCAGACTGGTTTGTTACATTCACTAATGTGCAAATACACTTGGGGAAAAGTAGGAATTTGTCTTTTTCCATCCCCATCTCCCACCGTTGTGAGTTGAATAAGAGAACAGACTGGATCCTATAGACTTGGGTGGCAACCAGTTTACCGCAGAAATGGTAGCTTACTGGGGGAAAATCTTTGGCCTAGTCAGTCATTAATTGAAAGATATGGTTGCCCAAACATGTATCATGTATGGCACTTAATTGGCTAAATTCTATATGTTCATTTTCTGAGAATTTAATTTTTTTCCCCATGAAATTAAGTAGAGGTGGGAAATGTTCATAAATTGTCAAACAATTAATAAAGCAGTGAAGGTTACACAATTATTACAGGCCTGTAAGTAGTTATCCACTCACAATTTTGTGAATAACCCAGCAGCTGGAGATGCTGCATATTATGGCACTATAAATATATTGATATTAGAAGGTAAGGTATATTTTATCAAGGTGGCCATTTTCAGAAGTAATTTAACAAAAGGCAGGAATTTCTATTTTAGTCACAGTAATGTTATTTAGAGCTCTAATGGAATGGAAGAGAGGAAAATAAATTCATGAAATTACATATAGAGAGCCTTTGAAAGTTTTTCTTTTTTCTGTGTGTCAATAGTGAAATGGTAAGAGTTAAGCAATGAACAGTATTATTGTCTATGATTGGTATTAAAACTGATGTAATTCAAAGTTCAAGCAAATAATACACAAATCTATTTTGATGAGCTATATCAACTTGTGAAATTGCACATTCACTTCACATCTTTTTGAAAGTTCTTGAGCATTTTTTTCTCTTTTTGGGATAGAAAAGACAATGAAAGCATCAGTTAGTATGTCATTAATCATTAAAAAAAATATCTGAGAAGTACAATTTTGTTTGCTTGCTTCATCCCTGACCTCTATGCCTATATTTTGATTTGAAGATTCATACAGATCAACTGACTGTTTTGCTTGTAGGTACTTATACAATTCAGCAGAGATGATGTAAGCAAACACAAAGGAATGATGGACTTTCCAAATGATGCAGGAAAAAAAAACTGGTTGTAAAGTAACAAGTTTTAGGAATATCAGCATTACAGAAGCAGTTGAATTCTTTCTGTTGACTTAAATATCCATGACTTAGTAATTGCATTATGGTGGGGGTGTCTGTGAGGAAGGCAGGATTGGTTAATTACTGAGAATCTTAAGGGAAAGTCATTGTATTCACATTTCTGGTCTCAAGTGCCTGCTGAACTCTGACCAACGATTCCAAATTTTTAGTAGGTATAGAATATTGTTTCTGTAAGTTGACTTCTGCCAATCATTGTTTTAGGTATATGGATCAATCACGAGATGGGCCTATGTACTTGATACAGTTTTAGCTTTTAGTAGTATATTACACTTTTTTTTTTGTGTGTGTGTGTGATCACAATTTTAGTTTTATTGTATAGACATATATATACATCATTTGCCTGGTGTATGCAATAACTAAGATTTGATTTCTTTTTAATATGGTATAGTCTTTAACTTTGCTCTGTGAAAATGTCAGCCATGTAACACAAACATTAACCTATTACTTTCAGGTTAGTAAGATTATATTTTCAGAATTTTGAAAATAGAATTGTAAATTTTTATGATAGTTGTCAAATATATTACACAGCCTCAGCTCAGAAAAACCATTTTCTCTTAATGAATGTCTAAATGATAGGATGATTGTATGATGTTGCTTAGTGCTAAAACACTGACTTGGGAGAAAGATTTGGACATGTCTGTAAAAACTGAGTTTGTAACATTTTTTCAGGGACAGGGCCAACTAGGAAATGAATTGGTCATTGATTGGCAGAAAAGTGGAAATGCTACCACTGTTAACAAGTCAACTCCCTTACTTGTTTATAAGTGTTCCTTTAAAATGAGTCATGTTTGATATGAAGGTGTACTGGATGTACTTACTGAAATATTGGAAGTAATCTTGGAAAATTGAAGATGAAATAAGAAAAATTGCTGTAATGCAAGAGACCCTTACTCCAAATATGTTTCTGACTGAAAAGTTTGAGGTTTTGAATTATTATAATCATTTGCCAATTGTCAACTGTTATTGAGCCACAAAAAAGAAACCTTGGCTGTGAGAAGTAGATCAGAAGAAACAAAAAAAAAATTTTTTTTCTAATATATACCAACGTAATGCTGTGCTCTGCACCATCTAATGATGCATTTTAATCCTTAAAAACTTATTCTCATGCTTTTACCTATAACAGCTTATGAAATGAATGATGTGTGTGAAAAAAAAAAAAATTACATTTCATATGTTGTTGACTACAGTAAGAACTTATGTCTACAATGATAAAAAAAAGAGAGAAAAAGAAAGAACTCTTGTTTCTCATCAAAAAATTTATCAGTATCTGTATGGCTTTTTTACTTTATACTGACCTAACTATTTCTGGAACTATTTATTAAAAATTAGGCTCATTTCTTGCTTTGCTGCTGCTACTGGGCACTATTCTTAACTGTCTGTAACTACAAATAGTATTGTGCTAGATGTCCAGGAGTAATTATGATTGCTTTAGCTCTGTATCAGTAAATGCCTAAAAGGAAGATTATTCAGTTTCAATAGATAGAATTCACATGATGGATATTATCGATTCCCCTGTGATTATAACTGAAGTGTTCAGAAACTACAAAGCCTCTTGCTTTATATGAGTATATAAAATAACTATAATTGGAGGGTGGAAATCATATTACAATTGCTATTAAAACGGTAAGTTATCAAACAAGAATTGAGTTGTAAATATGGTGATATTGTGAAGAAGTTAGATTTTTTTCAAATTTCTGATTCATTCATAGTACACGCATTCTTTATTGTTATTAACACATATTGAAATATTCCATGAAAGTCTGCTGCCCCAGCCATGCTTGAGAAGTTTTGAGGAATTTTCTTGATTTATGGTCTGCCTGTGTTAGTGGTAATGGCCCATTTTTTTTTCTTCACTGAGGCATTCAAATTTTTTATAAACATTAATGATATTCAGCATAGAATTAACTCATCCTCAACTGATAAAACTGAAAGTACTGGATTACATATTCAAAGATGAAAATAGAAAACTGACACTTGAAAAAGAAGTCAACAGGTTCTTGTCAATAATCAGCTTCTTTTGCTGAATTTTTACAAACCGCATATCACCTACTGAAATGAAATACATGTCCTCATATTCAGAGTAGTCAATACCACATGGAATAGACAAAATCATACTTAAAAATGAATGGAAATATATTGAAATAACATGTCGAATAACCACATGTTTGCTGCTTGTAGATGTACCTCTCTTTAAAATTTCAGGTTTGGGTTGCTGTACACTATCCTATGTATGACTGATACTTCTGCTCCCATGTTTACCAGGGCCCTATAAGAATATCTACCTGGCCTTAATACTACCTTGTTGGATGAGCCAATATTAGCAACAACATATGTTGGCATTTCCTTTCTTTATTCTGTGGGCCTTTTCTGTGTGTTCCCAGTTTCCCCGAAGATAATTGCTTACAACTGTTTTCAGTGTGATCATCACCACTGTGTTCCCATCAGATAGTTAATAAAGGTTGAGATATAGCTATCTCAAGATGTTTATGGCTTCCAAATTGGCTATACTTATTTCTATTGTATCTATTGGGTGGATTATATCTTTCCTTGGCATTCCTTCCTATTTTAGGATTAGCTTCTACATTTGGCCTTCTCCTAGCATGACAAACCTCCATGGGTTTGTGCATGTGCTCCCTACCTAAGTCCAATTCAACCCTATGTCTCAACTTATTCTCCACTAGGGGTTTTTAAATGCAACCTCTAGCATCTCTAGTTGTTCTCTGAAGACCACCATCCTGATATCTACATTATCTAACCTCTTCATGAAAAAAATCCTAAGCTGCTATGCTACTATTGGATCCTTATTGTGTGCTTCTACATAATTCCTCTTTACTAATTCTAATAATCTTTTCATGTAAGATTGAATTTCCTCACTTCTACCCTAATATATAATATATATAAGGGTTTACCGTTTCTTCACAGTCCTCTGTAAGTACTAACTTTTAGTACCTTCTAAATCATCTGCTAACTATTTGATATCAGCCTTTGGTATCTTCCTATAGTAACATTTTTTGCAGTCCTCTTCAGTTTTTGGTCCTCTGAGGAATTGATGAGCATTGTTCTCCACCCATTTCCTAAACCCATTGTTTCTTCTGCCTAAAGTCTGTATCTCACTGAGGTATTTGTACGTTCTCAGTGAGTCACTAATATTTTTAACCTCTGATATTAGACTCTGAATACATTTGGCAAAATACTTCATTGTATGTGTTAGCAAAAAGGATGCAGCAAGACAAAAATTTATGGGCACTTAACTTACCAGTCATCTGTCAGTGTGGCTTTAGGGTCATAAAAATGTATTTGTGAAAATACACATACCCTGGTACCATAAAATAATCTGTTGCATTCTGTGTTCTCTGGATTCATATGTTTACTACAGGAAATGCTATTAATAGGTCATTTATTTCTGTGTTCGTTTTATTAATAGTGACAGATTAGATTCTAGGAGGCAGTAGAAAGAATAACGTCACAGGAGTACTTGTTGCATCTTGGCTCAGTATCCATTAATGGGTGATATTAACCAATCACAAATCTGAGTATGGGAGGCACATCAATGCTTCAAAATTCTCAAGAACCTCTGTTGAATTTGTACCAAACAAAAACAATCCATCACAATCAGAATACTCTGTCCACAAGGTACACTGGCCAACCGCTGATCATTCTGGCCCTAGGCTTTACATTTTGTAACAGTTATTGTTTGCAGTATCTTCAAAATCTGTACAAAGACTATGGATCATCTTCCAAATTTTCTGTTGTACTGGTTCTGATCAGTTGTTGGTTCATTGAACTAAATCCTTATTATACAACTGTAGAGGACAAGTAGCAGCTTCTTCCATGCCTGACCAAAACTTGTTTTCAGTTTCTATAACTGTTCCTAGTTTCAACAAGTGATTTTATTCTTTCTTTAATATATCTATATTGAAGAGCATCACTGGTTCTTGCTCACTTTTTGGTACAAAGCTCTTCTACTGTTTTCAGATGATTTCACGTGTATGAAAGACTTTCTTGCTGCATGTATAGCATTCAAGTTGTTCATGAAGCAGTACTTCTTCATTTGATGTAACACTGTCTAAAGGTGGAAACTTATCAGAACAAGATAACTGATTTGGACCATAGCCATTGACATTATGCACAGTATTTTTGGAGATTAGTGACTAAATAATGGCAAGTTCCAAACTGCAATCAGTATCTTTCATAGTTTTGAGTACCATTTCATTAGGTTTATCATTGTGGCACAGATTTAATCTATTGCTCTATAGACTTTGCACTGGTGTGGTTGATAAAATAATCAAGTTTTGAGCCATGTTCCTCAAGGCTTCATTGTTGAAATTTAACCTATTATCAGTTAGCACTTTTTTTAACTGGTGAATGAAACCTCAGTAAAGAATTGAAAATGAAAGTTCTATCATTTATATATACAGAAGTATATCTATGAGTGTGTTATAGAATATGTAAAAGCATCATAAAGAACTGTTGGAGCTGTTAGTTAACTTCGACATATTTGAAAAGGATATTGGAATAATCAAGAACTGCTTGCATACAAATAGAAAAATAATTCAGTAAATATACAAAAATAGAAAGGCGTGTAAAATGAGTGTGTCTCATCAGACTTATAAGTTTTACAGTGAGGTGATTCTGAGAGAAAGTCTTACCAAGATCCATTATTAGCGGCCACAATTTATACCTAAGATAGACATAAAAATGAAACTAAAAGAATTCCTACAAAAGGTAGAAAGGGGAAAGTGAGAAGAAAGGACTAAACAATCGCAAAAAAGAATGCATGGCGGTTAGAAAAATGAACAGCCCTACATGAGATACTGAAATCAAACAGCTACAATTTTGAGAAGTGTTTTAACAGAGGATGGGAAGTGCAACATTGAAATCTGAAGAGCATAAGATGCCTTCCAAAAGCTAAGCCAAGTATTTCATAAGAAATACTGAACTATGTAATAGTTATATAACTATTATGCATTATTCTATATGGCAATGAATGTTGGACAATCTCCTCACTAATGAAGACACTTGAAATAACAGGAATGTGGTTCTTCAGAAAACTGCTGAGAATACCACTGATCAAATGTGTGCAATGAGTTTTAGAAGAAAAAATGTAAACAAAAAAGTATCTTAAACTTAACATACTGAGAAAAGAGTGATTGTAAAATTAGATACTCACAATACATATTAAAAGCAAGAGACAGGAAAACAAAGCATAACTACCTCATGAGTTTGAGTAAATGGATGGAGAAGCAAGGTTTAGGAGAGATAACAAATGGATGAAATTTATTCAGAGGAGCTTTAAAAGACAAGTGTGGAGAGCCATGATCACTGAAGGTATATGGCATGTAGAAATACAATTATGTTTTTGTGTGCTACATTCATTAAAAGTTTGCCACTGTTGACGAGACTTTAAAAAAATTTAGTTGCATTGAAATTAAATATAAAATTTTAATGAAAAATTACTTTGTAGTGTTTCTGCATCAACCCCCCCCTCCCAAAAGTGGGCCTTAACTAGTAGATCCCGACTCCTGTATTATAATACAGGATAACAAGATGAGTTTTTTTTTTTTTTTAATCATCTCACCCCAAGCAAGGCATTCCACTGCCACTATTGCGCATGGGGCTACATAGGGGAAGGTAAAGAGGAGGAGTGGATAGACATAGGGAATGTCAGGAGAAAGGTGATAGATGAATATGGATAGCGAGGATGAGTGTCAGGCAGATGGGAAGAGTGTTTGATAGAATGGGAGCAGGTTAGTGTGTTAGGAGGTGTCTATTGACCTTACATTTAAACTCCTGGAGATTGTAGCCGTCGGGGAAGCAATCGTTTGGAAGAGAATTCCACAGTCGGGAAGTGCGAGGAAAGAAACTGTTGGAGTAGAAGTTACGGCTGCATTTTATCGGTTTCACTGTAAAAGGGTGGGATCTAGTTGCTAATCTAGTATCTCGTGCAAATTCGTATTTAGGGGGCACCAGTGATCTAAGTTCATCGGAGCAGAAGCCGTGAAAGTATTTATAGAAGAGACACAGCGAAGCCACGTCTCGCCGGTGGGAGAGAGACTGCAGGCGGTCTGCCAAGTCGGTATCTATCACATTACAGACCCTCCTCTGAACCTTATCGAGAAGCCCGAGGAGAACAGCAGGGGCACCCGACCAGATATGGCAGCAGTATTCAATGCACGGGCGGATGGTAGATTTGTAAATGTGCAGGATAGATTTAGACGGAAAAAACTTCCGGGCCCTACACAGAGAACCGACTTTCATAGCAGCGGATTTAGCAATGGATTCGATATAGTCATTCCATTTGAGGTCCGCTGAAAGTGTGAGACCAAGGAGGCGTAGTGTTTTACTCTCTGGGAGGCAAGCCTGGTCCATGCTAATGGGAGGTAGGTGAGATTGTCGATGATGGTTAATTGACAGTAGCTTCGTTTTAGAAGCATTAAAATTTACTAGCCATTTCTTACCCCAGTCCAATATGGATTGGAGGTCTTTTTCAATCTCGGCTGCGAGTTTAGCTTTGACGCCTACACCAGATTTTTGTTGGAGGCGAGAGTAAACTGTGGTGTCATCGGCGTACAAACCTATTTGGGTTCTTATGGAATCAGGGAGATCATTAATATATATCAGGAAGAGTGTAGGACCTAAGAAGGAGCCTTGGGGGACACCTGCGTTTGTATGGTAGTTCTGAGAGGCATGTCCGTTTAATACCACTTTCATTGTGCGGTTAGAGAGGAATGACTGGATTAGTTCAAACAAATGTCCAGTTATACCATAGCTCCGCAGTTTACATAGAAGGCCAGCATGCCAAACTCTGTCGAACGCCTTAGATATATCCAATGCAACGGTTCGAGCTTCGCCATTCCTGTCTAGTGCCTGGTATATGTACTCGGTGATGGTCGTTAGCATATCAGCAGTAGACCTGGTGAAGCGGAAACCATATTGCTTGTCCGAGAGGAGCCTGTGTGCTGTGAGATGCTGAACCACCTCGGCGAGTGGGGGGAGTAAAGTTATTTGTATAAGAATTACAATAAAATTTAACTAATTTGTATTTACTTATTTTTAAAACTTAAGTATTTCTTTTTTGTCATATTTACTTCTTGCACTAAAAACAAGAATAAACATTGATTTTCTAAATATTGTAATGGTGTTTTTTATGTTACTAACATCTATAAATGATAACATCTTTCTTTTTTTTTTTTTAATTGTGATGGTTTTAAATGCTTCTGAAGTGATGGTGAAGCTTGGATCCTTGAACTTTACCCATAATATCTTTACACTGTTCAGTATTTCTTTGCTGTCTTACTGCACAATATTTTAGTTGGGTAATGTGAATTTGTTTTGCCTTCAAATTATCATTGTTAGCCATTAAATGTGATAAATACTGACAATTTGGAAATACAAGTGATGTAATTGTATTAGCTTCCATATTATCAAATTCAATATTTGTTGTCATATTTGGTGACACCACTACTGAGATTGTCATAACTGCTAGTCTCCTTTTATACACTTTCCTTGGCTTATTAGCTGGAACTTTTTTTTTTTTTATACTGAATATGCAATTTTTCGTAAACTGAGGGTTACCATATCTAGCATATTTTTTTTCAAAATGCTGGGGTGGATATCAATGTATTTTGAAGTTGTATTTATCACAAGATGTGTTGTTCTCATTGTAAAAATAAGACGTTCACAGCATTTTCTTTAAGAGACTATCAAGTTTTGCTACTGAGTTCAGTTCAAGTGTCTCGGGTATGAGGATGTTCTTTCAGGAATAATTCAAATTTTTCTTTCGTGTGTCTAAAAGAAAAGTTTGTATGATAAAACTCCTTATTTGCAGGAATTTTAAATATATTTTTGGCTTTTTCCCATCAACACTTGACATTTTGAAAGTGTTAGAATATATTTATTTCTCTGGTTGACTGTATGTCTGGTGGATTTGTTCTACTGCTTTGAGCAATTTCAGATCACTCTTGTGTTGCACATTTTCTTTGAAATGCCAATGAGTTCACATTCTTGCTTTTTAAAAATATTTTATTAAAGGTTGAATATTTAATTATAATGGCCAATATAACAAAATCAACCCTTTTCAAGATTTTTATATTCTATATTAAGAGATGGTTTTGCAAAGAGTCTGTTGAGATTGGGGAAAACACTTAACCGATTGCTCTCTCAGCAGCTATGGGAATACAAAGAGATGGGAGATAT
The DNA here is from genome assembly GCA_037127315.1 of Ascarosepion bandense. Taxonomy (NCBI): domain Eukaryota; kingdom Metazoa; phylum Mollusca; class Cephalopoda; order Sepiida; family Sepiidae; genus Ascarosepion; species Ascarosepion bandense. The sequence goes on from JBBBDQ010000279.1 coordinate 1,839,796, forward strand.
CAAAGAAATAACACTGCCTCAAAAATCACAAAACTTCAAGAGTAAAATGTGTACAGAACAGACTTACAAGACACCAATTCTTCCAACTGCTGACTGCTATTTCCCCCTACTTCTATTGGCATGAGGCAACTTATAAAGACCCAGACCATGACCAATTACAGCCTGTATCTAACGAGACATATCAGACTGTTTCACAAGTAACAGAGGGTGGGGGAGAACCTTGATGTAACTGATGTTGACAAATATGTCTGCATGTGATCCAAGCCTCTTTTGTGTCTATACTGATGCATGTTTACCACACTTCCTTCTGATCACAGATACAGCAGCTTAAAGCAGGTCTCTTTCATTAAGTGCTTCTCTGAAGTGGGACTAATTCATGTTTCTCCACTTTGTTTCCATGTGGGTTTTTTTCTCTGAGGCCATCTAATTTCCTTTCCAACATATCATGGGTTTTGTTATGGAAGGACAAAAACTCCTCAGAAAATAAGTCTTACACTGTACTCTTGGATGCCCACTGCATTGATGTACTTCCATTATTTGACTGGGACACATAGTACTGAGAGAAACAGCACACACCTCCTGCACAGGTTCAGCCCTCTTTTTGGCCATATCGAGCCACCTTTAAGGGATACACAGGTAATCTTCACATTTTCTTGCCAAGTTCTGGTTTGACACAGCTAGCATCACATTAACAGATAATTTATATTCCTAGACCAGTTCCTTCATTGTGCTCAACCTTCTGCTAATGGGAAAAACCTAGGAGTAACTGGTGTTGAGAAACATATTAGCACATAATCCATTGTGCCTATACTGGATTGTGTTCATCACAATAAGGCATATTTAAATTAATCAACCCAATTGATAAGGTTTTGACCATTTCTGATCTTAAAAATGCTCTTTGGTCAATGATTGATAAAGCAAAAAGACAAATACATGTATAGGAATATTGTTACATTGTATGCTTTGTATTTATTCATCATGTTCACTTTTTAGAAATTTAATCTATGAAAGTATATGTATAAGAGACAGAGGGAAGCCACATTACATTGGTGAGAAAGTGACTGGTTGGGATCAATTACATTGCAGATTCTCTATTGGATTTTGTCAAGAATCACAAGATGAATAGCAAGACCACCCAACCAGATGTGACAGCAGTATTCAATGCACAGGTGGATGGTAGATTTATATACATGCAAGATGGATTCAGATGAGAAAAACTTCTTAGCCCTACACAGTGAGCTGACCCTTGCTTGCAGCAGATTTAGCTATGGATTCAATGTAGTTGTTCCACTTGAGGTTAGCTGAAAGAGTTAGGCTGAGGAGGCGCAGTGTTTTGCTTTCAGGGAGACTAGCTTGATCCATGCTGATGGCGGAGTAGGAGTCTATGGTGGTTACAGAATAGCAGTTTCATTTTGGAAGCTTTAAAATTTACGAGCCATTTCTTACCCCAGTCCATTACAGATTGGAAGTCTTTTTCAAGATCAGCAGTGAGGTTTGCTTTGTCAGCCTTGGTAAATTTCTTATTGAGGTGGGAGTAAATGGTGGTGGTGTCAGCGTAGATGCCTACTTGGTATCTGATTACATCAGGGAAATCTTGGAAGATCAGAAAAGTGTGGGACCTAGAATAGAGCCTTGAAGGACACCCATGTTCATATGATAGTATCTGGAAACATGCCTGTTCAATACTATCTTCATTACACAATTTGAAAGAACTGACTAGATTAGATCAAACCAGCATCCAGTTATACCATGGCCCTTTACCTTGTGTAGAAGGCCAGCATGCCAGACTTTGTCAAATGCTTTGGAGATATTTAGGGCAACAGTTTGAGCTTCACTGTTCTTAACAAGAGCCTGATATATATACTCTGTGATAGTCACTAGCATATCATCAGTAGACCTGGTAAAACTTACTGTTAGAGAAGAGGGTTTAAGATGTTGAACCACTTCAGCATTGATAATATCCTTGAACACTTTGCCAAAAATCGGAAGGAAGCTGATATGGTGATAGAGGGGTCTGAGGGTTCGCTAAGGTTCTTAAATACAGGAACCACAACAGAGGACTTCGAGCAGGCAGGGAAGCAAGAAGCAGAGAGGCAGTAATTGCAGAATTTGGAGAGGACAGAAGAGCTCGGGAGCACATTTCTCCAGGATAATGATTGGGATTCTGTCACCTCTGCTAACCTTAGAGATCAAGCGTGGAAATTGTTAAAGACAAGTGAGGGGTTATTGTGAACATCACTCAGTTGAGCCTAGATACTCCAGACGAATCAAATGTTGAGTTGGAGAATCTGTGAGCAAAGCACTCAGCCTTGTCTGCTGAAGATGTGAGGACCTCAAATTTATTAAAGGTGGGATTGAAAGTTTTCTGTTATTTAACACATTTTTACAGAGCCACCAGTAGTCTTTGGTGCTGAACTTGCAAAATGCTGTGCTGCTTAATTTTGTCAGCAAACAGCTTAGTGTCATTTCAGATCCTCTTGCACTCATTACGAGTAGAGGCAAAAAGGCGTGTATTATGGTCATATGTGTGGCTCTGATAAAACCGGAAGGATTCCTGTGGTCAATAGCAGCTGAGTAAGCAGGGGAGAACCAGGGGGACGAATGGGGTTTAAATCATAACATCCTTGCTGGTATGAAAGCATTGATACCAGCTTTAACCCAAGAGGAGACCTTGGATAGTCTTCAACAGGAAGATTAAAAATTTTGTTCCAAAGGATGTCATACAGGAAATCGGGAAATGACCCCCAGCCTGCTCTTTGGTAGCAGTAAGATATTCTGCTGGTTGGAGGTTCCTGGGTGGAGGGAAGAAGCAGAAATAAATATTAATGGAAATCACAGCATGATCAGAGTTGCCAAGAGTTAGATTTAGCAGTGAGTCTGGCCTGTTAGGGTCATTACAGAAAAGTGTGGGGAAATCCACCACTTGCATAAGGGATTTAGTGATTGAAAAGTTCATGGTATGAACACCAGCAAGATCTGTGACAGTTTTTCACCCACTTGACGTGGAGGGCATTAGTCTCCAAATTGAAATATATAAGCAAACGGATGAGAGGAAATGACCTTACTGGTATTGTTCCAGATGCTATGAAGAGGAGCAGTAGAGAAAGAAAAGATAGCTAACCAAGCTTAGTAAAAAGAGACACATCCATATAGAAATGATCTGGAGATTCAAGAGAAATAACCCTAGCTATGGACATTGGAATCTTTCCTGTTTACAGGTTTAGGTGATTTTTTTTTTTTTTTTTTTTTAGCTGGTTTAGTTTTAATTCTTACTTTGTGTGATGTCATGATTAGAAAGCTTTTCGTAAGGAGTCCTCAGTTGTCAAATGCAACATGTGTAGGAAGGAAACTAGTGCAGACTGCAGCATAATGTGGCCTCAGAGTTGCCCACCGGAGGCACTTGCAGGGGCACGTATCCATGTGTGACATGGCACTACAAGAATCCTCGGTCGGTATTATTCAACTGTTGATCAGAGCAGTTTCTCAAGATTCTACGCAAGAGTTTGGGCTCCTAACTACCAGTCGGAAGCAACAAACAGGGAACTGCCAACCCAGTACCCTCAGAATGAAGAGCTGTTACCACCATCCAAACATATTACAAAAAGCTTGCGACAACACTACTGTTAAGACCTGAGGAGAGGAAAGAAACTGGGAATCCCTTCCTGAACAGGAAGCAAGGGATGAGCCTCTACTCTTGTTCAAAAGAAGAGGGAGGAGTATGAACCAGGTGATAGTAGGATCTATTGACCTCAATTTAAAAAAAAAAAAAATGAATAAATAAATAAAAAAAAGATAAATAAAAATTTACTAAGTTTTAACAAAGTTAAAATCAGGAGGTCCCTTAATAGTCACAAGACAATTTTAAGATACCTTTCCTTAGAAATTCAAAGGAAAATGAAAAATTAAAATCAGCTTTTATTGCCAGGATGACTAAAAGAGCGGCCCCCCTAACCCCAGTGGGACAAATTTTGTGCAGTAGCAAGCAAAAAAAAAAAAAAATTTTTTTTTAATGTTACAATGTTGTAAAGATCTAAAGCATTTCAGTAGTAGTACACTCAAAATCACGATGAAAGTTGTTTATTCACATTGAATTAGTATGAGGGGAATTTTAGTTATGACCACATGCTGATGGTCTAAATTGTGCATGCAAAAGTTATGAACCACTAGAGGAAATAGCACCATAAATTTATATTTAAGATTCATAATCATAAGTACTTAATATGGTTTCCATTAATAAGAACTTGTCTGGACTTGTATGGTTTTTATAAAGTTCAAACTACTTTTTTCTTAATGAAAATTTCCAAAATACAAATGACAAATCTGGATGGTTCTGATGTACCAACTTTAATAGTGGGGCCACTTTAGATTTTAGGTTAGGGACTGTTTTTCATTTTCTATTAATTCTGCTGAGTCGTTTTGTGCAATTATATATATATATATATATATATCGTCTCTTCTGGATGACTTTGACAGTGTGCCTTAATATTCCAAGTTTTTTTGTTTTGTTTTTTTTTAATTCAGTGTTAATACAATTACTGGTACTACAGTCCTGAATGTACAAAAATACATTTGCTGTTGAATACTTACAGCTTTTTAATAAAAATTAAATAAATTGATGCTTTTTGTTATGCAGGTTACACATTAGTTGACTATTATATATACTTGATACAAAAGTATTCCATTATTGTTGGATGCTTGAAATTAACATTTTCAAGGGTAGGGGAAATGGCATTTATTTTTTCAATTGCATTCTTAACACTTAAAACATTTTAATTTAGAATAATTTAAATCTTCCTTTTCAACAAGTATTTTTCTTTTTCATTGTAAAAACAATATAGTTATATGGTTAGATTTAAATGGCTACAGTTGGTGGTCTTTGTAGCTGAATTTCTGGTATTTGACAGATTTTCAGGTGAGGGCAGTGAGTTCAGGTCTTGCTAAAAGTTTATGAACTTTTGTTTCCTAATGTGTGTGTGTGGTGGGGAGAAAAATCATCCAGGTATTGCAATAAAAAGCAATAACTTAGATTATTGTAGGATATTTTAGCAGATCAATAGCATGATAAACATTTTTTTTTTAATTTTCAGTTGTGTATATATCTCATATTTTCTGTATTCATGTTTTGTATATATATATATATATATATATATATATATATAGTGAGAGAGAACATGTGATAATTTTATTTACTTGCTTTTTATGTGTGTCCTTGTATATGCTTTGCCTGTTTTTACTACTACTGAATAGTCCATTAAAAAAAAAAATGTTTGTTTTGAAAGTGAAGAATATCTATTATGTTGTATGGGTAGTGGTGTCATGTGGGGGGGAGGTCAGCTAATTTCTACTGTTAATGGTTCTTCTCTCTGTTTAACCTTCACATTGGAATCTGCTCATAGAAATCAATCCAACTACTACTAAGACCATCAATACTGATGTTACTATCACTCTTACCACTCCTGCATTCTCTTACCACCATCACTACTACACCAACTGATTAGTTCTACCTGAAGATGATATTAAGACTTGACCTAAATGCATGCATGTATGTGTGACTGATTTTGTTTGTTCAAAAGAATCAATATTGTAAGTCACACTGCTTTTTGCCAGAAGCAACATCAGCATATTATTAGTGGCATTGCTCAACTGTACATGTTTAGTTGGGATGCCACCTGCAGTAGTTGTTCCTGTATGGTGGGGAGGGAGTGTGTAACTGACAGGAGAACAGGTTGTTGTTGTTGTTGTTGTTTATTTGAGCTGCTCTGTCTTTGATTGTTCCCACCCCTATGCAGCCTTCCAGTGGACGTTTCATTCTATTAACAAGGAATAATCAATAGATTGGAGTGTGGCAGATAGATTTTGGTGTAGCAAACTGTTGCTTTTTTACTAACACTAGTATTAGGACTCCTTATGCTTTTGTTTTTTATTTTTTTATGAAAGCTGATTTTGCATTTGTATATCCAAGTGTGCCATTATGTATCTGAACCATATAACTTTCCCTTACTGACTCTAATGTGCTAGAGTGTTGATATTGGACTTTCATTTTTAACAAAATTAATTCTGTAAACATGTGACTTTTCAAGAGGTGGGGGGTATGTATTTCTGTCTCATTCTCTTTGTAAAGAGTTTTACAATAAACTCACCTCCGTAGATTAAGTGGTTCTTTGAAGAACAATATAGTTTTACTGTAAGCTTTTTCCCTGTACATAAAATGTTGACTTAATGCTTAAACCTGATATACTCGATTGCTTTAATGCTCAATTTCAGGTATATGTCTATTTTTACATTATCTTTTTTGGATGTTACGAACAATATATTATACACAACAATTGAATGAAAATAAATTATCTTGTAACACCATTCAGTATTATCATCTGAGGCATGACTAGCAGTTGTAATAGTTGACTTATCCTACCTGGCAAAAAACAAAACCCAAACATTTGTAGTTATGGTGATGTAAATAGGTAGTGGAATAATTCTGCTTAAACAAGTGCTGATTATTTTGCATGCATATTCTGAGATGTGTGTCTGTAAGATTCATTGAAACACTTTAAAAATAAATTTGAGTACTGAATACAATTCTGATGCAATCAAACACTGTTAATAATGAATTCAGAAATTTAAAAAGAAACTGAAGGAAAAATCTTAATTTAAGTATAAATTTCTTAAATAAGAATTTGTTGGTTTAATCAGATTATTTTAGTTCAATATTTTTTCATACTCTAGCCATCAAGAGTGCTTTTTTTGTTAAGCATAAAATAAGTATAAGTTTGGCATCATCATTACCCTATAAAGACTGCTGTTTTATTTATATATATATATATATATAATCTCCAACCTCTGTCTGATGCACTGTCTACATATAATGTCCTTGACTCTTTCAGTTTTTCTAATTTCGTTAGAAATTTAGAATTTTCCTCAAGAGATATGTTTATGGTCTCTTTTGACATTGCCAGTTTGTACACAAATGTCCTGTTAAATGACGTTATAAAAAATTTGTGCTGACATGTTATATAGAGGTAATTTCGGCCCTGCAATTATTCCTGAAGCAATTTTCTTAGAGTGTATGCGGTTGGCTACTGAGGGAGTCGAATTTAGTTTTAACGGGACAATGTATGCACAGATAGACGGGGTCGCTATGGGGAGTCCTTTGGGTCCTGTTCTTTCTAATATCTTTGTAGGATATTATGAACATGTTATTTGAGAAGGTTAATGAGCCACTTATTTATCGACGTTATGTTGATGACACCTTTGCGTTATTTAATAACACATATGAATCTGAAATTTTTTTTAGTTCAGCTAAACTCTTTACATCCATCTCTTCAGTTTACTATGGAGAGAGAGGGATGGGGGTCTTCCATTTTTAGATGTCTATGTTCAGCGACTGGACGAGGTTTTCGCGACTTCAGTATTTCGTAAACCGACTTTTACCGGTCTGTATACTAATTGGAACTCTTTTGTTCCTAAGTCAGAATTGGCCTAATAGAAACTTTGGTCCACCGTGCCCTTAATATTTGTTCTCCTGAATGCTTGGCCAGCGAATTAACACGCTTGCAAGATATTTTTGAAGGGAATGGGTACCCCATTAATTTGGTAAAACGGGTAATTGCTCGTAAGATTAAACGGTTTAAAGAACCAAAAGTTGAAGGGCCAAGTCGCTGTCCTTTGTCAGTAACAGTGAGAGATTTTCTTCCAAGCCAGGGTAATTTAAGATACAAAGTTTCGGCTAGTATTTCGTTGGGTTATTTTTCAGTGCAGTTGCGTGTTGTTTTTAAGACAAGGCCCGCGTTTCCATCTTTCGTTAAGGATCGGTTGTCCTATTTTTGTAAAAGTTCTGTTGTGTACAAATTTAAGTGCTGTTGAGATGCAGCATATATAGGACGAACCAATCTGAGGTTGGAGACGTGGGTTGCGCAGCATGTCCCCGCGAATATACATTTAGGCAATTCTCATAGGAATATAAGAACAACTCAAGCTGTGTTGGATTCAGCAATCGGCCAACACCTGCTGGGTAGTCAAGCTTGTGCCTCCTCTTATGAGGACAATTGGTTTTCTGTCCTGCACAGTGCTCGATCGGCATACCATTTACGTGTTTTGGAGGCCATTTGCCTAAAAATCCAGCGGCCGAGCCTGTGCAGGCAGAAAGAGCAGTTCCTGCGCTCCTTGCAATTACTGGCGAGTTTGTGAGTGTAACATTTTTCTTTTTTATTTCACTCTTGTGGAATTATGTTTACACCCCCCTCACATTTTAATATTTTTCAATAAATTTATTTTTAAACGAATTCCATCTTTTCCCAGTATTGCAAGTATTCCCTTTTTGGTCTTCTCCTCTTCTTTACCCCTTTGTAATTTTGTGCCAACGAAACCCTTGACAAGTGTTGGCTGAAAGGTTCCTCGGGTTTGGGAAAACAATGACGTCTACTCTTTTTAAGGATATATATATATATATATATATATATATATATATATGTATTTGTTACGAACTGGTAGCATATAGTCGAACCGCAGGCTCAAAAAAAAAAGAATGTGGGATCCTTTCTCAGTCTTCACTCAGAAGGGGACGCAACACACAGAAGTCAACGAAGAACAGATGCAAAACGACGGATTCCAAAATAAAACATTTATTTATAACATAAAAAAAGGAAAAAAAGTTCGTTTAGCAAAAGGGGAAGGGGACTATAAAGAAAACAGTAGGAGCAAGCGAATACAAATTCACATATAACACAAAAGATCAAGCCAAAGTATTACTTATCTGTCCGTCGTTTTCACAGAAGGAAATTGGGTGGCCGAAGCGAAAGTTTTGTTTTAAAATATTTCATGGAGGCTGCCCATTTTCTCTGGTTCCTTTTCCTTTGAGAAATTGGGATTGTTCGGAGTTCACGATCTCTTAGTTGTTTGGTTGGTCAGTCCAGCTTCATAGCAGCCGTTTTCATTTATAGCCGATAAACTTTGCGGCCTTCAATTCTGTGGGTAGTCATCCGAAGTTGGGATGAGTCTTTTTTTAGATGGACAGGAACTGGAATATCTCTTTTGATTTCGGCTCTCCCCAAAACAGTCACGTGGACTCTCCCTCCGGAAACGGTGATTCACGGGTCACGCGGCCTTTGCCTGACTGCCAAGGTTTTCACTTATGACTGACCTCCTGGTAACAGCAAGGTTTTGGAAACCAGATCATTCTTTGCCGTGGTCGCTCCAAGTTCGTGGACTCGTAGCTTGTGTTGGGGAGAGAAAGAAAGTGTGAAGAGAAGGAAAGGGTATGGCTGATCGTAGGACGTATTCGCTCGCCAGTTAAAGACATTAGATCTTATCTATTTTTCTTTTTCTTTTATATCTAACCGAGACTTTTCTTTGGGAGTACAGGCCTATATCGTTAATAAAAATCGTGGGTACGTCACAATGTATATACTTGTTGCCCTAGATATCTCGAAAGTGTTTGGCATGCTGGCCTTCTACACAAGCTACAGGGATACAGTATTACTGGACAATTGTTTGATTTAATCCAGTCATTCCTGTCAAATCATAAAATGTCAGTCATTTTGAATGGGGATGCTTTCAAATCCTTTCATATGAACACTGGTGTCTCTTAAGACTCTATCCTAGGTTTTATGTTTTACCTAATAGTTGTCACTGAGCTTTCTCATCAGTTCCCAAATAGGTATCTATACAAATGACACCATCATTTATGCCCATCTTAATAAGAAAACCAAGGCTGACAAAGTGAACAAATTGGAGGTCCTTCAAAAAGACCTCCAATCTGTGATAAATGGGGTAAGAAATAGCTTGTAGATTTAAATGCTTTCATAATGAAGTTGCTCTCCTTTAACCTCCATAGAGAAGCTTTCCTACCTTCCATCAATATGGATCACACTAGTCTCTGTGAAAGCAATACACTGCTCGTCCTTGGCCTCACTGCCTCAGCCAATTTCAAGTGGAATAAATACATTTAATCAATAGCTAGATCTACTGTTATGAAGGTTGGGTCGCTGTGCTGAGCCAGGAAGTTTTTCTTGTCAGAATCTATTTTGCACATTTATAAATCTACCATTTGTTTGTGCTTGAATACTGTTGCAATATCTGGTTGGATGCTCCTGCTATTCATCTCAAGGTTCTCGATAAAATCCAGAGGGGAATCTGTAATGTAATTAGTCCCGATTTGGCAGCTTGCCTTCAGTCACTTTCTCACCAACGAGATGTAGTTTTCCTCAGGTTTTTGTACAAATATTTTCATGGTTTCTGCTCTGATGAGCTTTATTCTCTGGTGTCTCGCTCTCACAAATTTACTCATTCAACTAGATTAGTAACTAGGTCCCACTCCTTTACTGTCAAAATAGATAAATGTATCTGCACTTTTTCTCTAGTAGCTTTCTTGCAGGAATTGTAATCTCCCGTCTGTGAAACTCCCTCTCCCATGCTTACTTCTTCCCTGATAGCTATGATCTCCAAAGGTATAAGCACAACATCCATTTCCTTGGTTCCCATCTCTCCATTACCCTTTCTTTGTCATCCCCTGTACCTCTTTTTTTCTTTTTTTTCTCTCTCTCTCTCTCTTTCTGTGTGCACCAGTGGCAGTATTACCTTGTTTGGGGTGAAAACATAAAAAAAGTGTGTGTGTCATTTATTGTTTTCTTGCTCCTCGTGTGTTTTTTATAGTGGTGGTGGTGAATAATGCTGCAGAATTTTTCATAAATCAGTTCCAAACATTGTTTAACTATGAGTTTATAATCAATTGATTTACAAATGATGTATGTTAAAACTATAATCAATTTCTGATAATAAACACTGTCCAATTTCTTATTAAAAATAATTAAGAAAAAAAAAAAATTTATTTATTTATTTTTTAATCACATTACCCGGAGCAAGCTGGTAACACCACTGAGGTGCAGGGGGCTATGTAAGAGTGAAACGATTGGAAAAGAGAAAGCCAGAAACCACATCCTAAACAAGAAATAAGGATGAGCCTCTTCATCTGTTCAATAGGCGTGGGTGGAGTGTGAACCGGGCGATAGTTTTTAAAAAAAAAAAAAAAAAATGGTGGTGGATTGCTAAGTTTTAACTTAGTCCAGTCAAAGAAATTTCTCCTTAAAAAAAAAAAACAAAAAAAAAAAACAAACAATCCTTCAATTAGGCATAAAAAGTTTAAAACTAAGCAAAAATTAGGCAAAAAAAGGCTTACTTTTAACAATATTCAAGATAATTGATTCCATCCTGAAACACATTTGATTCTGCCAGTGAGTTGAAAAAAAAAAAAAAAAAAATTTTTTTTTAACAAGGAAGAAAGAGACTGACAGACTAAGGAAAAAAAAAATAAATTAAAATAAAGAAAATAGTCAAAGAAATTTATCCTAAAAAAAACCCCCAAAAAACCAATCCTTCAATTTTTCTGTCTTGAAAAAGAGATTAACAAAACTCCTTGTAACACCAAAGATGAACTGAAGGCAAAGATTGACAGCATTCACCAACTAAAACATGGAGAGTGTCCAGAAGAGTTGCAGGAGATTCTGAAGTTGTCTGGAGGCTGTAGCTGAAGTCAATGATAGTTTTATTGAATAAATTTACTCTTTAGCATTTGAAGATATTTTTGTGTAATTTTGTTAAATATAGCTGTTAAAATGAAATGTTAGTGTTATTTTAATTTTGGCATAATTTAGATGACAATTCATCCACTGCATCCTTATATTGTGTGTGTGTGTGTGTGTGTGTGTGTGTGTGTGTGTGTGTGTGTGTGTGGTATATTTAGGCAGCAAGTAATTCATCCAAACAAGTCTAATTAAAAGGTCTAGCTGCTTTTTTTTTCTTTTTTTTTTTTTTTTTTTTTAATTTTCAAGGTATATAAAGCATGAATTTCAGACATAAACTGTCCAAAGTTCATATTTTTTGTTCAAGTACTTTCAACTACTGTAGTCATTATCAAGGGCCTATGTGGTGTCCTGTTAGTAGTTAAAATTCCTTTGTTGACATTATGTTCACAAAAAGAATGATTCAATTTATTTTTATTTATCTATTGTATTTTCCTTATATACTCATTAATCAATCATATTCTATGTTTAAAAAAAAGTTATTTCAAATGCTCATGGATGAGACTGATTTCAATATCAAATCTTCTCAAAGCCTGTAAATTTCTTACACCTTTAGGTATGGAATAAATTATGATATTCATATTTTATTACTCTTATATTTCTATTTGGATTTATACATTTTACATGAATATAATGATTGCTGTTTTTAGGAGTATCTATCTTTGTATAGAATTAAATATGCACTGTTGCTCTTAAAGTTAAACAATATATTGCTTTACTGACACTTTATTTTGGTAGATTTTAGATGCTAAAATCTGTTTTTAGCATGATAGAAATAGATGAGGAAAAATAGAATTGGCAAATGTTCTTGCTTTTGTAGTTTCAAATTTGGCAATTGGCCATAAGTTTCACTTTGACCTTGGGAAAAGTGTGTACTTTGAAAACTCTTACCCAAGTAAACAGGTTCATGCTTACATATGAATGTAACTAAGTGCTTGGGATCCAGATTAGAAATAAATTCTCATCTTGAGAAACAATGCTTTGCTTCAAGACTGTCTAAAAGTTTGGTAAACAATGATAGATATTTATAAAGAAAGGAAAAACAATTTACAGTTGCACAATGGTAATAATTTGATTATAATTAAACATATTTGTGCGTTTTGATATGTGCTATAGTTCTATTACTGGGTAATGTTAACCTTCTGTTTCCAATAGTAACATCAGTCATAAAACTAAGAATTAACTGGAATGTTAGTGTTCATTTAGGAAACAAATATCTTGTGCTAAACCAAAATGGCTTCCAACCAAGAAGCAGTACAGCATATATTTTTACACAAATGGTCAGCAGTAAGGCATTGCTGTCTCGAGACACAATCAAGATTATAGACATGTTGTCTAACACTCAGATTCCATCAAACAGTTCTGATTGAAATTCTGAATACCCACAATCAGGAAGTATGAAATTCCTATTAATCAATACAGAATTGAAAATAAGGATTAAAGTTTGTCCTATTTAAAGTTCAGTCCTATTTAAATCATATACTTTGTTCATGTTCTCAGATGAGGACAGTAGCCACCTACTATCCATGGTGGTAGCGTGTGTAAGTGATGTGGATGTCATTTGTATTGAAAAACACTGAAATATAAATGAAATTGAGAGGCAAGTGACAACAATTCAGACAAATTGTGATTATGGAATATAATTTTAAATAGTTGTTCATTTATCAGAGTTCTTATTTTGATTCTTCTTAAATGTTTTGTATTGTCTCATTAAAGTGTTAAGATCTGTGAATGCTGAAGGTCTTTATTTCTGATAGCACAAAAATGGCTAAAATCTTAGACAAACATTTTCTTTAACCAAAAAATACAAGAGGAATTAATAACAAAATTACCATCATTCAATCTTTTTTATTGTTTGTAATCTTTTCCTCCCTGACTCTCCAAAACAAATGCCTACAATCAAATAATTGAACTTAAGCACAGTTGAGTTCAGTAAATATTTGGATGAGAGACATGTCACTGTGGGCAACTGCCTACAATCTGAAGTGTGTTTTGGCTTTAAATAACCCACAAAGGGTTTGCCATTTAAAAAGAAAAAATCAATTGCAAAACAAGCAATAAGAATTTACAAATTTTTGATGACCTATATTGTATCTAGTAACTTAAAAATTCCTTGTACTTTTAGATGTAATACACTTTTCAAATTCCAACATTTCAATAAGTTATTGGCATCTGAAATCTAAATTAATAGTAATAAGTATCAATCGTTTTAAAACTATTAAAAAAAAAAATTGTTTTTTCACTAAATTTTGATGTGATGGTGGTGGGCTTAAACTAAAACTAAATTTTTATTATGTAAATAACATTTTCATTCCAAAGAGAAAGTTTATCAGACTACTACATGCAACATAAATGTTAGAAAAATTTAAATTTTACCTTAAACAAGGATAACAAAAACAAACAATTTCTTGCTCTTTAAATATCTCTCCCCAATCTTTGTTATTTTAAAAAAAAATTTATTTATCACAACATATTTGGTTACTTTACATTTTATTCTACCCACTTTGTTGGTTGGAGAATGTGTCAACCTGTGCTTTGAAATAAATGCAAGGAAGATAGTTTATCTTAGAATTAATCATCAAATATTTAGTTTTCATTAATCGATCATGGAATTAAAAATTCTATAAGGGATATTTTTAATTTTTGTTTATGCTTTAGCCACAGAAATTAAAACATTTAGATTTTTTTTTCTTTCAATTCAATTATTTGTTTGTAAATAAGTAGTGTGTGTTATGAAAATCTGTTGAGTAAGAGAGAATGGAATGTTTTGGTTTCTTTCACATTTTCTTAGCTAAATTTAGATTTTTCCTTTCTCATAAATGCTGAAATTGTTGTAGATGGAAGGGCGAGATAGAACTCCTTTGCATATAGGAGTGTGTGGGAAGTTTTCAGTTCATTTTCTTAAAACAGTGTCAAGAAACTTATCACCATGTGTTCAAAGTGATGGTGGTGATGGTGGTTTAAGTGTAGCATTCTCATCAGCTGATCTTCTTCCATCTCAATAAAATTATCTTTCACTTTTTTTATGATGGGTTTTAATTTATTACATATAGATGTATCAAAATGCTAATATCTATTTGCCTTGTTGACATAAAAATCGATTTTATTTGCTCTTTGCTTCCAATTTGAGCTATCTATTTTTTAACATCAAAAATAGATCTTTTATCATTTAAGCTATAATACTTTAATTCATTTTTATAACCCAATTTAATGCTTTTCTTGAGAGAGGCAAATTTTTAAATCTTGATTTGATGGGTTAATATTTTTCTATTACATGATTACGCCTTCATCCTTGTGACTAACATTTCAACTGGAAGTTGAATGATGAAAGTAACTTTATTTTTCTAAGATTGAAACAGCCTTTTGACAGAACTTTGGGATTGGAGTTGTCCTTGCTTCATCATTGCCGAAACTTCCTCATCAAAGCTGTTTTTGTTTTTTGTTTTGCTTAATTGGCCATGTCAATGAATAGTCTTTTACAACATCCAATATAGTTTTTAGATTGAAAATAGTTTCTTTAAATTACACCAACATACCTCGATAATACATACACACAGAGGTGAAGATGCAACTCCAAAGTGAATATAATTTTCTACTAGTGACATGAATATAAACTTCATCAATGAACCCAGAACTGAACTTAATGATTTGTTAAATAAGTTCAAGCAAAAATCACCCAACAAACTCAACTTCACAAAATATAGATCTTCTAAATGTGTGTCAGGAATAAGAATTAAATTTTTCTTAATTTTTTACTTACTAATATTAATACAAAGCTCAAGAGACACTTAAGGGAGAGGGTTACTGTGTGGTGTTGTATGATCATCAAAAAAGGCAAGAAGTGAAGTTCATGGGGCTATGCAAGATGGCTAACTCTAGACTTGAAGAGGTCAAGATTTAATTAGTGAATATTTCAGAATTCAGTTGAAGACGTCAGAAGTATAAACCCAATCCTAAACAGGAAACCAAGGATAAACCTCTATTCCTGTTCAAAAGATAGTGAGGAGTGTGCACTGAATGATAGGCGAACTTATTTACTTTTTTTTTTTTCTGTTGTTGTTAGGGGATGGAGAGAAAAATTTAAATTTCAAGCAGAGATATTAGAAGTTGAAGTAAACTTTAAAAGAAACTGGAAATCCAATCCCAAACAAGGAAAAAATAAATAGCAAATAAAATTATGGAGTCCAGGCAGAAATGTTGCTTATAAGGAAATAGGGATAAAAAGTAGAAGGAAAAATAGAATAAGATGAATTGAGAATGATGAGAGGGCGGTTGGTTTCCAGGTGTGGCAATCTGGGTAGGATAAGTGAGATTAAGTGTTGGATTAGCTATTAAAATATGTCTCAGGATTAGGGAAATGATATTATAAAGTTTTACCTTTAAGTTCAAATATCCTGTCAAAATAAAATTGAGCAGGGAAATAAACATTATTTTGTGTGGGGAGAAATATACAAGAAATATGGGGAGATATGTGCAAGAATAAATTCAAATTTTAATCAGTTTGTTTAGGCTAGCAAAAATGATTACAACCGGAAATCTTTCCTCTCTACTAATGAACTTTGTCAATGTTACTGGATCATTTGACCAAAAGAAATCAAATACTTTATCCTGGAGATGCTTAGTCCAAATTTAATTCAATTAAAACCTTTCAATTTTTTTTTTCTCCTTTTTTCACCAGTTAAAATATATTTCATCTCCATCTCTCTCCCTTAACAGCTGCTGTACTGCCTATATAGAAGCAGATTCCATAACTATTATCATATTTCAAATCTTGACTGATATTTTTTTTTTATTGGTGTTTGTTTGCATGAAAACAATATCCCCATCTTTTTTCTTAGTTTTTTTTTTCTCACACTTTAGATATCCATCATTAAATATATTGATTTTAAAGAGCTTAAGTTTTTATAGCTTTTAGTTTATTAGCTTTTAGAGCGAATTGTAGAATTTTCAATTTCGATAAAGTCCAAGATAAAGACTATTATGTCTGTTTTGGCAATTTTTAAAGATAAAAATTGCATTTTAACATTCCATATTAGACTTTTTCTCATTTATACCTTTGAAGGTTAAAGTTAATTTTAAAGTAAAATTATCTCTGGATAGGTATACTGTTAATTTTATATGGGTTAACTTAAGTTGTTCAAAATTTCTTTAAAGAAATATTTAATTTTGACTATATTTTCTTGATGCTTTTTTTTTTTTTTATAATGCATTAATCAGATTGTTAATCATTAAAGTACACAGCATGAATTTTAAATAATTTTCTTTAAACAAGATTGAAATCTAATCCCATCTCCTGGGTGTATATCTGATATGGTTGTTTATATTGGCCAAGTTTTTATATATATATATATCTCGAGAGTTTCACATTCAAATATCTTGATATAAAAAATAGAATTACTTGTAGTGGAAAGCCTTATGCTGTTTTTTGATAGTATTTAGTTTAGATAAAATTCATTGTTATTGTTGTAACATCAATATTACTTTATTATTCTCCAGTCAAATGTGTATATAACAGTGGTTAGATTCTTTCAAAATTGATAAGCCAGTCATCAGGCTGTTAGTTTAGCTTTAGTCAATACTTCATGACAGTGTGAAAGCCAATTAATTTTTTTCTTTTTTAATATCTAACAATTTACAACAAGCTTTCATTAAATCTGAAGTTGAAAGAAAAAAAATTATTTCACAAATAAAATCCATTCATTATTTTCTTTTAATGTTTGTATTAATTATTAATGGGAAATAATATAGCTTGTCCTCTGATCCATTTTAATCTCTTATTGTCAGATAAAAAGGAGGTTAATTGATATGCACATTGCTAAAATTTAACTGAAAAACAATTTGCAACTGTTGTTGAACAAAAATGTTGCTATTTTTTAAAATTTATTTTTTAATAAATGTTGAAATAATTTTAAATTAAAAACAAAAGGACCAATTTGCTAATTAGAAACACTTAGAATTAACTTTTTTTTTTTTATGGGGGGGAAAAATATTTGCTAATAATTTTTGTACATTAACCTAAAAAAATATTTTATAGGCATGTGTGTCTATATTCCTAAAGTTGTAAGGATGTGTTTTTATCATTTGTAAGTTTAAGGTAATTTTTGAGTTATTTTCTAATAGTTCATTGTCATTCAGTTTCACTCTTGAAATGCATTTTTATTTTTTCAGGTAATTATTCTGGAATCAGATATAGTTATGAGACTGAAATTTTATTACAATTAATTTGGTATCTACAAGCAGTATTTTTAATACTTTAGTTAAATATTTTTCTTAAACTTTAAAATATAGCTGTCACATCAAAATGGATGCATTTTCAAGTTTGTGGTTCTTCTGTAATTCAAAAACTGAAGCAGCTATAACAAAGATTGAATCTTAAAAGATATGTGCAACATAACTATCTATTTTTTACATTGTTCCTCCAGCTAATGTTTTTGTTCAGAGATGTGTTGTCTTTGGAAAGAACATACTGTCATATTAGCACATAAAGTAAAATAAAAAGCAGTTGTGAGGGTTTCTTGGTATCTGTTATTGTTTTATTTTTAAGAAATGAATAACATTACCTCATTTATTATCTAATAAAATTTGGTGTGCTTATGTAATTCCTCAAACAGCATCCATACTAGATTGCATCAAAAGTAGAAACTTAGTAATATTTAAAATCCCAGCATTACTAAAATTTTAACTTGGTTCTCTTTAAAAGCTCAAGTTAACTAAATTTATTTTAAGGTCAGCCGAAAATAACACGGTGACACCTAAAATTTTAACAGAACTGGGTTTTCAAAAGTACCCTCTGTGCACCAATCACACAAACTTGGTATAGGCTGTAGTAAATTTTATGAAATAGTTAAATTTTTTTTTTTAAGAGGAACATTAGAAATTGGAAAGAAACTTCAATGATTTAACAGTGATAGCTACCTTTTCAGCAATTTTTTAATATCCATTGAGGAAAAGTCATATATATATTCATTCTTTTTTAATCATTTCACCCCAAGCAAGGCATACCACTGCCACTATTGCGCTTGGGGCTACATAGGGGAAGGTAAATAGAAAGAGTGGTTAGATATAGGAAACTTCAGGAGGGGGTGATAGATAGTTGGGTGAGTGGGTGGGAAGAGTGTTTGAAAGAATGGAAGCGAGTTAGTTTGTTAGGTGTCTATTGACCTTACATTTAAACTCCTGGAGATTGTAGCCATCGGGGAAGCAGTCATGTGAAAGGGAATTCCACAGTCGGGAAGTGCAAGAAAAGAAACTGTTGGAGTAGAAGTTGCGGTTGCATTTTATCGGTTTCACTGTAAAAGGGTGGGATCTAGTTGCTAATCTAGTATCTCATGCAAATTCGAACCTAGGGGGCACAAACTCTTTGAAATTTAAAAAAAATTATGATGTAAAAAAATCCTTGCCATTTTCTACTTTAGCTGAAATTACTTTTACAAGTGAAAACTTGTGCAATCTCACAGCTGTGCCTAAAAGATTGCATAACTTTTGACCTAAAGCATGTACAGAGGCATAACACAAAGAATATGAAATGTTTTCAAAATTAAAACCCATCTTGACTCTTTCAATCTTTGGAGATTCTGTCACATGACTTGATGGAAAAATGCCTCATTTGACTTATTTCCACCACATTTTCCACCATTGCTAACCAATTTGATAACTTGAGGAAATAAATAAAATTTCATCTAACCAAATAGAAATTTTTTACTTGTAAAAATTATTTATAATGGTTAATATTTTTTGTGTAACAAAAAATAAAAAGATCCCTGTATACACAATGACTAAAGCAAAAATGTTGAATTCGTATCATCCCTTTCAAAGAAAAACAAAAAAAAATACTTTTTATATCTGATAGTAAAATGATATAACAAAAAAGATCTTTCTACATTTTCAGTTTCCGAAATTGTTTATTTTTTCACTTGCCCCCACTCCTCTCTGTGTGTATAATTCTAATAGAAGTATGGCTACTAACAAGGGAATTTATAGAAGTTTTAATTTAATTCCCTGTTTTAATGACTTTATATAATTGAAAATAACAGGAAATAAGACTTTACAAAGTCAGTTTATTAATATTAACTTTTGCATGTTAATAGTTTGAAACTGTCTCTTACAAAGAGCCGAAACTTGTTGAGGTTCAGAAAATTATGAAAATTTTCCTGTTATTGATGCTTGAAACATGAGAAACCTTTGTAGCTGTATAATGGATAATATGCTAGTCTTGTCAGATGTTTTGAGAGAACTGAAGTACCTTTTAGTGTTCTGGAATGCAGTCATGTGTCAGTTTACGTAATAACTATGTATTCAATAATTAAATCTCTTTTGCTATTATTTTCTCATGACAAGTGGATAAACTTAGTCTGGTACAGGGTTTCTATCATGCGAATACTAAGTAATGACTGAAGTGGATACACAAGTGATAAGCCAGACTAACTTTTAGAATGGATATAATAGAATTTTAAATTAAAATTTTGTATTATCCCTAAAACTTAATCCCATCAGTCCAAACTAATGTTATATTGTCTCCAGGAGAGTATTAATTTTGAGGTCTGGTTTGAGGAAAATCCTAAACTCTCAGGCTGCTGTTTTATGTATGCCCTGTTATCTCCTCCTGCATTAAAATGTAAGATTCTGAAGCATTTGTAATTTTTCTCTTCATTTGTGGCTTGGATTTATTTGGAAGATTTTTGTTAATCTATGAATGTTATTTAGGGGATGTTCATTGAATTATTTCTCAGTTGCATTAAAAATTGTTTGTGAATTGTCAATCCACAGGTCCAATCCTAGAGATTTGAAATTCTGAATGTAGGAGTGTTATACATTCTCTTTTTGAGACAAAAGCACTCTGTACAAAGTGGGCCTTTATCACTGTTGGCATATGTTAACCTCAATGTTTGTCCATGGCGGGAAAAACTTTAAAAAAATTTTAAAACTTTTATTTCTATTTTTTTTTTGCTTTATAAACTTTATGTAAGCTCAAATTTAATTTAAAAGAAAAAAAGATTATGAATCTTTTTTTTTTTTCTCCAACTGTTATAGTAATATTTGACAGTAGTATAATTATCATGCAACTGTTTGTCATACAAATGTCAAACTGCTTTTAATTCAAGATAGTAGCATTTTTTTTTTATGGTGGGGTGGATGAGGAGTTAAAAAAAACTTTGCCTATGAAGGGGTTTTAAAGCAGAAAAGTAATTCTATTAAACATCTTTCTAGACCATCTGTATATGATTATGGGATAAGAATTGTTATTTACATGATAGTGTAAATGTCAAAATCTTCACAAAATTAACATTAACTTAGTATGTTACTTTATAGTGACTAAGACGAATGCTTTGGGCTATTGTGATATTTAAAGACCTGAATTTAATATTGTTAGATATTATTTTTGTGTAAAAAGAGCTTGTACTTGTTATTAGCAAGACTGGCATGCAATTTAAAAAAAAAAAAATTAACAGCCTCACATGTAAGGTTTATTTATAATTTATTTATAATTATAATTTCTGATTTTAATATTTTTAAAGGTCAGGAAAAAAGACTAATTTCTTAAATAAAATTTAAGATTAACTTCTCAATTATAATTTTTTCTTGAATATTTTAATGTGCATAGCATTATTTGAAGTTTTCTTTAAAAGCATTACATTCATATTTTAGCAATGATTAATTGAAAATTCAAGTTTTAGGATTAGATGAAGTTGCAAAGTTTTATATAATCAGAATACATGCATGTATAAAAATATTAAAGTGTTAATAAAACAGTGCTCAATGTAGTATAAACTGATATTTTATATATTAATATATATATATATATCCTATGTTGGTGAGTTTCATGTCTTACACAATCATCAGGTGCATATTTCAAACTGACCATTTAAGAGATTTGAATTTAAGTTTGCACAATGTTTGTGGAAGTTAAATCCCAGGTTGGGGTACTATTTTTGAATTTATCAAGGGCATAATATGAATGGAAAAAAAAAATCTTCAAATGAAAAAAAAAATTAAAATTCAAGGGGATGAATTCAATAGGTAATTCATAATGAATATTTGCAGGGAAACTAAAGAAAAGGAGATAGCAAGAGAGTAAGAAACACAAAAGGCATAGGGGAATCAGTATTAATCTGGGTCTAAGTATTTAAGTATTTTTTTTCCTATGCCAGCATGTGGTAATTAATTCACTTTTTTTCTTTTCTTTTTTTTTAAAGATAAATTAGGGTTATTTATATAATTTAAGATGGCATGCTTTTTCTAAAAGACATAATTTACATCTATCTCCTTTTCCATTTTAAGTTTTTTTTTGTGATGATTGCATAAATTAATAACTCTACTGGCCTGAACATTTTTTTTTTTTTTTAGAAATATTTTTGTTAGGAAAATGTGTGTCATTTGGCATAAATATGTTGGTTGTTAATTCCATTTAATTAATCTTTAAAACTTTCTCTAACATTGTCTGTTTACATTTAGATACTTTTATACTTTCAGAGCAGAGATGGATATTACAAGGAATTGGAAATTTGTGTTTATAAGGCTTAATTCAGCTTCTACAGTGAAATTATTCATGGTTGAATTGATGGCTTCCTCTATAATGTTAGGGAATGCAGGTTCAAATCCTGTCAAATGACACACATTTACCTAACATAATTTCACAAAAGTATAAAAAATTCCAAGAAATTAGTTTATAGGGGTAAGGTGAGGGAGAGAATTGAAAATATTTTCAATTCTCTACTCCTCTCCTCCAGCCTTATAATCTAATTCCTATCCATGATGACCTAACTTATTAGTTAATTGAGACAAACCCTCTGGAGTCCTCCATTCCTTAATTGTCTGGATATGGTAGCAATTGTGTTGGTTTTTCAAATTTCTACATATAACTATTTCTAACAGGAAAAAACATATTTCACTACCTGATGACATGCTAATAAGCAGGCACCGAAACACAATACCTCTTGTGTTGCAGTAAACCATGTCTTCATTGTAAACACTTATATATATATATATATATATACACACACACACACACTGTTTAATTAGTAACAGAATATTTACTCAAATATGAACATCTATTAAAAATAACGTTCAAATAAATTAAGTATGTTGTTAATTCTATTTCATTAATATCTGGAACTTTCTGTAGCATCGAAATATATATTGTGTGTTGAATTGTGATGATGCTTTAGTGCCAGGATTATTTTATCAGTGGTTTACTGATAAAAAAATATTTTGGCAAGCAGATTCTTTGTGGTAAAATGCTCTATAATGAGATAGAAATAAAGCGTTAATAGGATTAATGTGGAGAAATTTGTCAGTTGACTGAGCAATCACGCTAACTTAAGTTTCGGGTGGACATCATAATGGTGCCTATACAAAACTTCGAAGTTGGCATGACTCAACTCAGTTAAGTTACAAACTTCTTCACGTTCCCGGCCAGGAGCAAGTGGATGTCTAACCATACTGATGAGCTGTGATATAGCGAAACAGGCTTTTATGTGGATGACTAATATATATATATATATATATATATATATATATATATAAAATTGTGTGTGTGTGCATACATGCTGTGTTGGTTAAGTTATGCAAAAAATGAAAATAACACTGAAACTCATTCTAACAGATATGTTTACCAATATTCAAAAATATCTTGAAATTCTAAAGTCAATTTATTCAATAAAATCACCTTTGACTTCAACAATGGCCTCCAGACAGAATCTCCTGCAAATCTTCTGGACTGTCTCCTTGATTAAATTAGTAAATGCTGCCATAATCCTTGCCTTCATTTTATCTTTGTGTTACAAGGAGCTTTTTTGGTCTTTTGCTCAACTATGTTCGACACACAATAATCAAGAGGGTTGCAGTCTGGAGAATTCGGTGGCCGGATGTAAGGGGATACGTAGTTGCAGAACTTGTTGGACAGTCATGACTGGATTCTCCTGCTTGTGTGGCATGGTGTAGAGATCTGTTGCCAGACATAGGGTCTTTCAGCAGCCATCCTCTTGACTCAGGCAGCTCCACCTTAAGGCATTTGGTACAGGCCTCTATGTTGTCTCTGGGGGTGCTGTGGGAAAGTAAATGAAGTCATACCAATATCACTTGTGATCATTCCAAATGCCTTCATAATCATCATTAAACTCATCTAACTCTTTCTGGTTCCTTTGCACTGTCCTCAGATTGATACCAAAACACTCTGAAATGTTTGAATTGAGATTCTGGCATGAATACCAATCAGTACAGCATGCTGTTTCCAAATTCCTGGCGGCAGGATGTGCTTGATGGCACCCTCCATCCCAGATGGAGCTCAACTGTCACTACTATGCAGTTGACAAAATAAAAAAAACAAGCTACTCCACATGTGTTAAATTAAAAATATAAAATGGTGACAATTTACTCATCACACCCTATATATATATATATATATATATATATATATGTGTGTGTGTGTGTATGCACAAAACCTGTTTTCAGTTTGTTATTCATTTGTTTTCAGATATTGAGATCTGTAATACATTTGAGTGATTTTAAAATTTGTCAAACTCATCCTTTTTTTCTATTTCTCTCTTTCTCTTTTTCAGTTAATCATGGGAGATTATCATTTTTCAACCTTCTCCGAAGTTTTAGAACGGCTTCACAACTTGGGATGCGGCCTCCTTAAACTTGGGCAGAAACCTCGAGACAGAGTTCTCATATTTTCTGAAACTCGAGCAGAATGGATGTTGATTGCACAGATGTCCCTAACTTACAACTTTCCCTGTAAGTTATGCTTTTCAATCTGTTAAATGACACTATGAATATTTCAGGTTATTTCACTTAAACTGAAAAAAAAAAACCATATTTTGATTGTCCTCATTTAATTTTGCTCTCTCTCTTTTAACGTAGAACTACTTGGAGATCTTTGTAAAAAGGAGAATAAAAAGCATGAATCCAGTGAAAGCCAACAACAGACTAAATTCAGATTAATCATCCTATGGTTGTGGGCTTATTTGATGGCATATAAAGTCTCCCAGCAGATATCTGTATTCCTGAATGTTGCTTTCCCTGTTTTAGTTTGTTTTCCCAAATAAATAGTGTTCTTTAGTCTTTCTATCTGACTTTGATTATTTGATTAGTGGAAAACTATTCTTCTCCCATGTCACTTGTCCTTACACTTGTATTATTATTGGCTGCATATTTTACTTTTTATCATATGCTTGGTAAGAAGAGAAATCATCAGTGAAAAATCAACTATTGTAATAAATTGAAACTTTACTTCAAATTACTTTTGTTATTAATTAGACTGCAATTAATCAATAAATTGATGGATAAATCATGACAAAACTATATTGGTTATCTAACTTTGGTAAGACAAAGTTGTCTTGCTTGTATCTTTTTCTTTTAATAGTTGGTTATTACTGACCCTCAACCTTTAAATTTCTCCTATTACTGTACATAACAAAAATCTTTTTTTCTTTTTAGTGATCACCCTTTATTCCACTTTAGGAGAAAAAGCCATCATCCATGGTATAAATGAATCTGAAGTTAATTTGGTATTTACTAGTGCTAGTTTAATGCCTAAACTCAAGGTAAGTACATTTTGTTTTGAAATGATTGTTTTTAATATTCAATTTTTATATTAATGTGAAGACCCTGATGTTTATAAAAGATTAACACTTGTTTTACTTATGGTGCCAATCCCTTTTAAGTAGATTGGATATTTTTTCTTTTAAATATAATAAACTTGTTCTATAAATTTATAGCTTAGGATGTTCCTTTATCAATAGATACATTTTTGTTTTAATCTTTATTTTGACAGCAAGAAATTAAAATATTTTAAATATATACTAAATTTTATATTAGAATTATTTTAATTATATTTTTGCCTGTCAGGAATTGTCTAAAATAAATGGAAATAGTAGTTGTTCTTCTGTTACTAAGTATGGCTGGTTAGCATTATCTTCAGTACAAGACATTTTATGTTTTAGTGCTATCAAAGTAAGAATATTTGTTTTAAAGGTTTTCAGGTGATAATTTTATGAGTTATTAATGTAACCTTTTCACTTTGACTTTAAAGAAACTAAACTTGGAGTTTTGGGTTTGAATTATTCATTTGTAAGAACAATTTGCTGGCAATAGTGTCTTTCTTTTTGTGTTTGAGGAAATAGTATGAAAACAAATTTATTGAATAAATTCTACATGCTTACATAGTACCTTAAAATAACGATAGGATTTTTTTATAAATGCATTAGCACTTCTAGCTAGGATCAGCATAGGAACTTATCACAGGACCTGTGTATCCTGTGATAAGTATTACACATATATTAGAGAGAAATATAATGCATTTTCAATTGGATACTGTCAGCTAGACCTGTTTTAATTGCAATTTTTTTCTTTTTTTCATTACTAATATAGCTTCAGTAAAATCTGCATAAATTTTAGTTTAAAAATAAAAAAAAAATGAAATTCAGTGAATAAAATCTTTTCTATGTTTTTTTTTTTTTTTCTCCATCTTTTTATTGCTATAACATTTTGTGTTCCTTGCAAAAAAATGTTTCAATATATGTGGACCAGGTACACTGAATTCAACTTGTATGTTAAGTTTTAAACTCTAGATTAAAATTCACTGCATATTCTAACAGGCCTCTTTTTTTTTTTTTTTTTTTTTCTTTCTTTAGTCTTTTTGGAGATTTGAATGTGTCCGACATATATTAGTTTTTGCATTACTAGGGTGATGCTTAATCATAGTAATACCATTGAATGTGCTTTTATTTGGAATTGTAAAATTGTCCACTGTGATAGATAAATTAAAAAGAAATGTTCAGGTTTGTTGAAAGATTTTTTTGTCTTGCTTTATTTTAATATTATTCACTTTAAATGCTATCTCTCTGGTATTGATGTGCATGGATCTGCTACTTCTGAAATTAATCATCAAAAGAAATTACAATTGTTAATAAGTAAAAGGTTTGGCAGTTCATCTACTGATGTTAAAAGTATGACAATGGTGTTCTTTTTTTATCAATGTCATACAGGAATTAGTGTACTGAGTTTGTATGCACAGTGGCATTTTTTCTTTTCTAAACAGAAAATTTGATTAAAACCTTAGTTTATCAGGCCTTGGCTATATACTGGAAAACTAAATTATATTGTGAAATTAAATTTATTAGGAAGATTGAGTTTGGCATTGTATATTTGTTTTTATTTTCTGTGTATAATTTGTTTTTTGTTTTCAATTTTTTATTTGAGAGAGAGGACCAGTTTACCCTCTTATGAATTGCTTGTTAGTGTATCTACTTTTAAAATTCTAAAAGTATTTTTTTTGAAAGTGTCTTTAATTTCTATTTGCTGTTAATATTTTGTTAGCTTACATGATATGTAAGCAGCTATATTTGATAATCATATTTGTATTGATTCATATAGAAAATATTCTGTAGAAATTTTGGCATCTGTTGACATCTTTTGTATATATTTTTTTTTCTGTGTCTCTATATATAATCATTAAAATGAATAACAGCCTTCTTTTGGATAAACAATATGGCTTTTGTTTCTCTAGGTCAACCACTAGTGTGTTAACTTTGTCTATCTGGTTTCAAGTAAGAAGGGTGAAACTTGGGCTGTGGTCTCTAAATATTGCAAATGCATTTGACAGGGTTTGACACGGTCTTCTCTACAAGCTGAAGGACTGTCATTTTTGGCCAGATATTTGATATTAGCTTAAGAAATTGGGTAATGAAGGTTGTGTTGAACATCCATGTTTTAGATTTTCACATTAATGTGGGGGTGTTCTTGGGACTTTATTCTTGGACCTATGTTGTTTATCTTCAATGAACTTCCTGATGTCATCAGTTCTGAACTTGGTATTTATGCTGATGACAACTATTTACTTCTGTTTTAATAGTAAGTCTGATAGGTCTGACAAAGTAAAACTGGCCAAAGTATTACATTTAAGAAGTAGGGTAGGACAATAATTTGCCTGTATGAGAAATTGATAGATTCTAGCATTAAGACTAACCAAGTACTGGCATGTTAAGCATAACTTGGTATTTTCACTTCAACTTCTTTCCCATTGCTGTATGAGATGTAACTGTAAGTTTTATTCTTGGGAATTCTGGTTTATCTGCCACCTACAGTCCTTACCAGTTTAAATGCAACATCACTTGCCAAATTCATGGCATTTTCTTGGCTTGAAATGATTAAAAAAATCTATATTTCTAGGAAATTTGTTTACTGAATCTTTGTTTACTGATGATCTCACTGAAATTTAAACAAATGAAATAGCTCATTTGAAATATATGTAGAAGGTAAATCATTTCAGGTAGTGATTTGACTTTAGTAAAAATATTTTAATACAAGTTAATAGTGTGAATTTTACTGAGGATAATACACATTGTGGCTGATAGGATTAACTTGATATTAACATGAAAAACTGAGATACCAAAATGAGATAATTAGGGTTACTAGCTAAGCAGACAGAAGTACTGTAGACTTTGCTTGTTTTCTTAAGTAGAAATTGCTGTTCTGAATTAAACCTACAGAAAGTGAGATCTGAATAAATGACATTGATGAGAAAGAAACCAGGTTTTATGAATGTCTGAGAGGGAAAATTTGAATTAAATTTTCTTTAGTATTTGTCTATATTTCTGAGCTGAGGTAGTATTTACATTATTCAAAATATTGTCCTCTTTGTTGCCATTTGTATGATGTTTCAGCCGTTGTACGCTCTGGCCTTCTTCAGGTGCTAGGAATACTGGGGTATGTGAACTTCATTCTCTGTGTAGTAGTGCCCTCCTTCTAACCCTGTAAGTTACTTGTTCACCACTGCTGTAACTTTGTATTGATCTCACAACTCTTTAAGTCAAATTAAAGGAACTAAGTAACGTCTATATCTAATGGGCCATATGTCCTTAAGGATATTGATTTTCCACACTACTTTGTACAAAAGTTTAAAAAGGAAACTCACCATTCTTATCAAGAGTTTGGAGATTTAAGAAACCTAGCAGTAATGCTAATTGATCAACGAATGTATGTTCTTTTATAAGGGAACAGCTAATCTTATTGTTACAACAGAACATCTTACTATAGATAATTAAATTAATTTTATTAAAAAAAAAAATTAATGTTTTAAGCAATTACAATTCTGGACATTGTGGTAAAAAGTTTTGTAAAAAAAAAAATTATTTTTAAATGCATTTGTGCATTAAACCTTATACAGAGGAGAAATGAATAGATTTTATGAAACGAATAAGATTTACTTTATTTAATTAACAATATATTTAATATTTGGTATCCATCACAATATGGATAAACACTGAAATATTAACAAGTTTATGTGAGTGTGCAATTACTCAATTACATTTAAAATCTGCAGGTATCTTTTCTTTTAACTTAAAAAATACTTTTATTGCTCTAATTTCTGCTCTTCCTAAACTAGTTTTTTATTGAATTTGTCTTTTTTTTTTTTTTTTTCTTTTTTATAGAAACCGTGAATTTTTAAATGAAATTTCTGTTAAAATATATTCCTTAAAAGTTTTGGTTATTTAAATTTTTAATATTGTAATTGCTGCAGTGTAAATTATATAATGTGCATTTTAACTTTTTTTTTTTATGGTATGAAATTAAATGCGAAAAAATTCTCTTGAGTTAGTGTTTTAAAGATTTTTTTTTTATTTCTAGATAATCAAATATTCACCTTTTTAGTGTTGTAAGTTGCAAAGACAAAAACCTCAGTTCATTTGGTCTAATCATGCAGGTTGGCATCATTGTCAGATTTTGATCAATCTTAAATGGCATATTGGTATCATTCTTTCTCAGAATGTGAACTTTTATGATGAAGTATATTTATTGTGCATCTTGGCTTTTAGGGTTTGTATGAATGTTTGATTCTGCATTTTACAGTTACTTTCTAATCCACATTATTTTTGATAACCATTGGTAGGTGTCAAAGCAGACATTTTGTGCTAGGTATAAACTTGATATTTGAGAAACTTGACAAAAATGTTTTTAACAATTTTACTCTTATATTTTCTGCCATTAATTTTCATTTTGATTTTAACAAAAAGTACATAATAAAAAGTTTTTTTTATAGAACTTTTCTATCTTAAGATGTTAAATATTTTGGAAATTTGTTATAAAAAAAAAAATCCTTGTTTTGAAATTTTTTTTTTATCCTGTATGAGAAATAGTGTCAATTTATTGGTGGTGGGAAGTATTGCAAAGCGATAGATCATTTTCAAATGTTTGAATAGTGAATGAATGGTCTTTACAAACATAACATCTAATGTGTGCACACACCCACCCACCCACAGTTTGATATGCCGTTAAACAAAACTCACACACACACAGCTAACCATTTTGTTTTTAAATACAAAGCTGTATTTTGTTAATGCTAAAGAGCAGATTGTTGTAACAATAAGTAAATAAAAATGCATGAATAATGTAAACAATTTAAAACAATATAATCTGTCAGTTGTCCCACACAATAACATGATCAGTTGATGTATTGACCAATTATCTGTCCTCACTGATAAACTCTAAATGCTTTGTTCGATGTTTGACTATTCATTGTCTAATTTTGTTGATAATGCTTAGCAACAGCCAATGAGCTTATTGCAGGTCATCTAATTGTTATATTTCATAAACTCTGGAATTGTCTAGAATGAAACAGCATGAGGTCTGTGGGTAGGGAATGTACAAAAAAAACTAAAGTTAAATATTCAGCTTGTCTTATCTCTTTAAAAATGATTTTATTTTTTTTTTTGGTTTATACTATTATGTAAAGTGGAACCCTGAGTATTTTCTTTCTTCCTAAGAACAAAATAATAAACTATATTTTAAAGATGATTTTCATTAAGGATATGTTAGATTATCACACACTGGTCAACACCAAGTGGTGAGTGTTTCATTCTTTAATACAATCAACAGTCCACAGGTGTTGTTTGGCTTGACTATATATGCTAGTCAGTGGTGCGTTATGGTAGTAAAGTCTATTGTATTATCCTGACAGTTATTGGGTCAGTAACAGTTATGTTTCAAAATATTTCGGAGGCTATAAAGTAAAGTTTTACTCATTGATGACTTATTTATTTGTTATGTTTATTGTTTGTATTAATTTGCACTTTTATTTATTTATTTTTCCTGGTGGTAGGTTATTTTATTGGTTTAATTTAAAGTATGGCTTAATATAAAGTATGTTACATTATCTATGTTACATTATCTATGTTGTATATATGTAAATATTTGCATTTTTCATGGTAGTATTTTACAAGATATTTGTTTCTGATTTTTAAGTAATATAGTAAAAATGTTTTTGTGTCTGCATTTTGAGATTAGTTTTAAAATAACTGCCTGCTCAAAATAAATAAAACAAATCTAAAACAAATTAAGTAAATAGTAAATTAACAAACTACAAATGAACACACAGACATAAGTAAATAATAACCAGTAACAAATAATTAAATCATCAATAAGTAAAAGGTCAACAAATAACTGTATTTGGATTCACCATCATTTCTACTCAATAGAATCGAGAATATTTTGAAACATAACCGTTACCACCTACCCAATAATCGTCATGATAATACAAATAAACATTACTTCTACTGATAATGTGTCACTGACCAGCATATATAAATAGTTTAAGCATAACACATGGCTTCTTGAAGCATTGAAACCCTGTCACTGCTTGGTGGTGACCTGAGTGAAATTACAAGAAAACTGAATGTATGGTCAACAGAGGAGCCTGAAATGTCAATTACAGGTTGGGGATATTGAAATCAAGCAGGTACAAAAATTGAAGCACTTGGGAAGTGTTCTAACAGAATATGGAAAGTGCAACATTAAGATCTGAAAGTGAATTGGTTTGGCAAAAGATGCATTTTAGAAACTAAGTAGAGTAGTAAAAGACAGGAAAATTTCGCTAAAAAGAAGTTTTAGATTGCTATGTGATGTGTTTTTCAATATGGCAGTGAATGCTGGACAATATCATCATGAAGGAAAAACCTGAAGCAACTGAAATGTGGTTATACAGAAAGATACTGTGGGTATCATGGATCGAGAATGTAAGCAATGATGAGGTTTTGGAAAGGATGGAAATGAAAAGGAAATTAATACTGAGCATCAGGAAAAGACAGCTGAAGTTCTTGGGACATCTAATGGGGAAGGAAGGCTTGGAGAATCCAATACTCAAAAGAGGGAAAGAGAGACAAGGGAAAGCAGCGGATAACTCATTTGATGGGCCTGAGCAGGTGGATGGCAGAGTGGGGTTTGGGTGGGGTAACAAATTGTGGCCTCCTATTACAAATCCCAGCATGACATCTAGAGTCTTCAAAATAGTCTCTCTGTACAAGTTAGATAGATCCAGTGAAAAGACACATCCTTTCTGTCTTTGTATATCTGCTGAATTCATTAACTGTCTGTATGCAGGCAGTTTGCTGCCAGTAGAGATTTTTAATTACTCCTATGTTTTCCCCAAATATGTTGAGGCTGCTGAGTATCTCCATCAATTCTTTGTGGCGTATTTTGTCGAACACCTTTGCATAATCGATAAAACATAGGTACAAGTCCTTTTTCATTTGTATTGCACTTTCAGAAAACATCCTGATCATAAATATGGCGTTCCTTGTTCCAGTGTCCTTGACGAACCCGCACTGTTCTTGTTCTATCTCTGGTCTGATTCTGCTTCTCACTCTATTCATCAGGATTTGGACAACAGTTTGAAAATTAATGTAGCAGATTTCAAAAGTACTCAGAAAAAAAAAATATAAAATAAAAATATGAAGTTGGGAAAATTCACTCATAGCATAAAACAGCTAATTCGGAAATTTGAAAAATTTAATAAATTGATAGACAAATGTTTGAAAATTATTGCTGTCAAAGTACACCTTTTATTTATTATATATACAAAGTGAAAAACTTTAAATTGCTTCAAAATCTTTTTTTTTTTATTAATTGTAATTTTATTACAACTTGATGACTGCAAATATTGGCTAAATAAATTTCATTTCAATTGTTAAAATAAAAGAAATTCATATTGTAATAATGAGCTGCATGCAAAAAAAAGATAGTGTAAATAAATTGGTTATTTATTGGAAAGTTAATATCAAATGTTGGCATTAATACAATTGTGGCAAAATATTCTTGAATCTTAAATAGAACTCTTAAAGAGAAATCATGTCTTCAAAAGCACTAAATTGATTGAGACTTTGCTGTTTGGCTGTGTATGTCCTGTAAACATTATGGTAAATTTCTTACCCTTTCTCATCTGGCATTTGCTATTTTAGCTAACTTTTCAGCATGTCAGTTTCCTTTTTGTGACGAGCATGTGTGGAAGTGTCCTCGAACTGCACATGCGTGCTTTTGCCGGGCAACACCTTGGAGTACTATAATGGACTCGACCGAGGAGTATAAAAAGAGGATGCATGAGTCGTTTAAAGTTTTGTTGGCAACTGTCAGTGTTGCTGTTTGTTTGTGCATGGTTCAGAAGAGGCGTTTGTTCATTCAGGTTCGCAAGGTGTTCGTTGAGGTTTGCAAGGTGTTCGTTTGGTCAGGGGTTCAATCATGTATAGCACCGC
Organism: Ascarosepion bandense; assembly: GCA_037127315.1. Classification (NCBI taxonomy): domain Eukaryota; kingdom Metazoa; phylum Mollusca; class Cephalopoda; order Sepiida; family Sepiidae; genus Ascarosepion; species Ascarosepion bandense. The sequence continues at coordinate 1,872,893 of JBBBDQ010000279.1, forward strand.
CATGTGTGACAGTTTTATTTTAATACCACATCTCCTAATTCCCGTTCTACCACACTCTTTATTTGTGATAATCACTGAGGGTTTTTATCTAAGATTCTTCTCTCAGATCATGGGTGATCATGTCTCTACACCACTTCTTGTTCTTTGTAGCTCGATGTGGAGTTAATTTTTGCTATATCTCCTTATCTAAGTTCTGCCAACCAATTACAAACTTGTTAGGTTATTGATTGCTTTCCTCTGTCTTGTGAGTGTCAAATTCACCCAACCCTCTTCATTATACTCTAGAAATTTCAATTGTCTTTCTTATTCTAAGTAGAAATGACCTTTTTGTTTCTAATTTCTTAAAAATGCTTTTGTTACTCACATATTCAGTCCAAGGGATTTTCAGTATCATTCTGTAGAACCATATTTTAGTTGCTTCAAATTTCCTCATCTGTGAAAAGATGGTCCATCATTCACTGCCATATAGGACTGATATTACATACCTGTTCAGTAATCTTTTCTTTGCTTCTAAGAAATTTTCCTGTTTCTTAATCCTTTGTTCCATCATATCCAAACAAACCCTGAACTCTTATTGAGACTTAAGCTTACCTCAGACCTCAGGTAGAACTTGTATATATGATCCATTGTTAAAGATGCTGGAAAAATGGTTGGTACCTTGTACCACTGTGGTATGCACCACTCATCTTGCTATGCACTACTTTTGCAAGAGCCAGGTCTGGTGAAAATGATGTACTATTACCTTATCTTGGCTGGAACTGTCTGGCATTCACTTTTCAGTTTTGATAAGTGTGCAGAAGCTTTTATGTGCCCTTGTTGGTGATGAATTATTTTCCATCATACAACCCCCTTTTTTTGCTGATGAAATGTTGCAAGCCTCTGTTGCTATTTCCATGTTAAATGAGGCAAGCTCTTTCGATTTCCTTTATAACAGCTTCTTTCCACAAATAATCACTTTGTGGAACTGACTACTAATAGAATGTTTTTCTAACAAATGCAATCTTAATCTGTTCAAGTTTAGGGTTAACCATTATCTTTCCCATATATCCTTCTAAACTCTGCTTCTTACCCCATACTCTTATTGATCATACAATCACCTCTTTTAGTAATCCTATAATACTTGATACTCTTGGGACTTGTATAGGATGAACATTAGTTTAAAAAGGAAAAAGATGAATTCAAGCCTAGGCTTCTTGCAGTCTTTAACTGTGTAGCACTCTACACTTGAAGCATTGCATGATATGATTCCTTCTTGTCCCCTGACTGCTAATATCTTATTTACTTCCATTATGAAACTCAATAGCCACCATTTCCAAAACTTTTACCTCATAAACAGTTAGCACATATCACTAATGTCTGATTTTTATGCATGGTAACTGTTGAAGAGCTACTGAGATGTCATTCCGGAAATTGGTTATAAATGCCAGATTTACTAGTACCTCAAAACTTATGAATTCTTCTAACCTAACCATCTACTTAATTTTGTTAATGAAAACATTTTACTTGTTGCCTGTCCTCTTTACCCTTCCAAATTTTCTAAAGACCACAAATACTCCTCCTGTAAACATGTCCTTTAATCTGATCTTAGTCTTTATGATATTGGTCTTCATGTATCTTCAACTATAGTGCAAATACATTCATTGCTTTTTGCACATGGAAGTATGAAGAAATATTTTAGTTTCACCAGCCTAAGCTTTCATTGCTGACTGGCCCCACCCTGTTGCTGTATAGTGTGACTTTCTCTGTTATCTTGCATCCATTTTACTACTAAAATTACTTTATTGCTTGATGACTGGAGAATAAGACTACTTTGCTTATATGTTCTTTTGCAAATATACACCAATGTAATTGTGAACCTCAGTAATGCAGAACACTCCAGAAATCTTTTTCTTTCTTTCAACTGGTGATCTATGTAAGGGCATGAGAAATCAGTCAACTTTGTAAAAATTGTCTGCGAGAACAATAGACAAGAATTTTTAGCTCAGCCTCCTCTACTTCAGGTTTTCATTCTCAGAATTCTGGTATATAATCCACTGGGATTACTTTTCTAGTTTATTTAAATGTAGTTTTAAGATCACTAAGTTCAGTCTCTCATTATTTTGTTGACTTAAGATTAAATATTGGTTATCTTCATTTAAGCTTACTTGCATTTATATTGAAGATTTTTTTATGAATTTTAAAATAATGGAAAAAATAAAGTAACAATAAAAAGGAGTACAGGAAGTACTTTTAAGTTTGTTCAGTTATAAACAATTATATAAGTTTGTAGATTAAGATTTTTGGATTGGCAAGGTTTTTTTTTTTTTAAGTAATTTGAAGTTTAGAATGTCACAGAAGGTATTTGAATTACATGATTATTTTCTGTTACAAAGTGCTTACTCAATTTTTGATTTGCAAATAGGTTGTGTGCATTTTGTGATAGCGAGAATCAGTTTTATAAGTGGGTAGGACTCAAGTTTGTTCCACCATAGAATATTAATGGAATGCTGAGTTATTTTGAATAGAAATATTTGCCAGTTCTAAGTTTTATTAAAATAAAGGTGGTATATGATAACAATTTATCCCATTAAACAATGTCAAAAATAGTCTCTACCTAGATTCACATTGATTATTACTCAAGGAAGATAAACATTTCTTGCATATTTAAGGGAAATTAAAACAAATATCTACTGATATAACTTGACTATACTATTAAATTTGATAAACTAGTATTATTTAAAACTAGAATGTTGACATAATTTCAAATTGGGAAAATTGCTAATATCCTTTTGATATCTCAAAGGCACCAGTAAAAAAAAAGGGGAAATAATTGAAACCAAGGAAATAGTAGTGTAATAAAAGATAAAAAAATGCTTGTTTTATATATGACAGATCATACTAAAAGGAAGATGTCTATAGATTTTGATTAAATATCATAAAGCAGCAATTAATGACTGTTTGATTCTTGAAAATCTTACATTCATTTTGTACAAGTTGTATGTGCACATATACAAGTTATGCAAATATTGTCGAAAGAACAAGATGGCAGACTACAGAATCTATATCTAGGATATTTTGTAAACAAAATATCCTATCAAATGAAGACAAAATCTAGTGAACCTATTGATGAATTTATCCTAGTGTGGCAAAATAAAGTGAAAACAGCGACCAGCGAGTGAATTGTGACTCTCCCAGCTGGTATTCCAATCCAGTCGTTCCTTCTCTAGTTCTGTCTCAAAATTGCAGTAACAGACGTTTCAGCCACCAACTGTGAACGTTGCGCCACGCGCCTTGCACTGGGGAAAAATTAGTTGCTTTTATATTTGTCTATATACCCATAATCCTTTGCGTCTTCCTGCGATCATATAATGCATTGCATCTCTTATTGTATAAAAATGCAATGCAAATTCCCCTTATTCTTTTACATTATCTGGCTGAGGACGGATTATGGCAGAGTGCTAAGTGCTTTTTCTTTCTCCTTCATTTTAACTGCAGTAGCTTTACATGCTAATCAAATACAGGTTCTTTTTTGGCGGGGACAAGGCAAGTCATAAACAGTTGTGCTCGTCCCAGGTTCTATCTCGTGTCTGCCACACTCCCCGCTGATCACCTGATCACACAGATGACAGTGCGGGTGCGGTCTTTTGTTCCAGGTGCTCCTCCAAAGGGGAGTGGTTGAGCTTCATCGAAGAAGCTCTCATTAGAAACATCCTGATCTATTGGCAAACAACTGATATAAGAGTGATCCTTTGTTGAACTCAACTCTATGTATATCGACTGTTCACTATCCTCTGTGTCTTTTTCGTCAGTTGTGGGATTTGAGCCCAAAAAAGGGCGCAGGTCTCTAACATGGTGAGGTGTTCCATCGACCCGCACCGACTGCTGACTCCCCACCTCGGTCACGCGTCCAGTTCCAAATTTGGTCATACATTTACCATGTGGAGTCTTGACCCAGACAATGTCCCCTTTCTTGTATTCCCCTTCGGAAACTTTGATTCAGGCAGGGGGCGTTGCGTCAATGCCCCTCACCTGGAATTGGTACGTGTGTAGTACATCAGCTGGTGCCGTGAAAGGTTGTCTTTGGGTGTGACATTATGCCAGTAGATCGCCTCCAAGACTGAACAATTTTTCCTAGCTGCTATGGTTTTGACGCTTCTGTGGTTGCGTTCCATAATGCCATTTCCAGACGGTACGTAAGCGCACCAGAACCTCAAATGCATGCCTCAGCTGCTTACAAATTCCTTGAATTATCTGCTAGTGAACATGGTATCATTGTCAGTCAGTATTTCAGTCGGTGGGCCTCGTTCGTAGAAGACTGTCTCCAGCTGACGAATGACACCAGCAGAATCTTGCCGTTTCAGTGGTTGCCATACTGCAAAACGGGAGGGACCACAATCAATGAGTGTAAGAAAATGGCTACCATTGTAATGGGTCATGTCCATTGCTAACCTGCTCCAGTTTCTTCTCACACTCAAATTTCCTTTTTTCCTATACGCTGGTGTTGGATTGATCGATTGGCAGGTTCTAACAGATTTTATTAGTTCCTCAGACACCGTTGGATCTACGATCCTAGCAAAGTACATTGTTCTTTTAACACCCGGGTGCCTACTCTGCTGGTGGATGTGGGTCACCTGACATTTGTTCAACTGGCTTGTTGCAGTGGCACAACTCACTTGCAGCGGTTCTCTTCCTTTCTTGTGCATCTCTAACCAGCATTGCGGCACTCTGGTGAGGCTGTCAGCACGGTTCTGACAAGATTTTACCAATGTCGCAGTCATAGTGCACACTCCTCCACCAATGCTCGCAGTGTCTCTAAGCGCTGCCCCATCAGCATTTCACCCGCTGCCATCGTGTTCATGTGCGTCTCTCCTGTCAGGGTGTCCGACACCCATCGGTGACCACATGCATAACTGGTGCTTGCCATTGCAGGGCAAGATTCACGCTTTTGATTACTGTGTCAAGTTCAGCAAGATTAATGTGTCTGGCATCATTAGCTGGACGCAACCAGCAAGCGTCTTCCACTACGCTTCCATTCACCTCTAGCGCTACTCCCGTAGTCACAGAACTTGCATCCACCCAAACTGTCATTTCATTGCCGTTCACACACCAGTCTCCACCGACAGGATCTGATTCTTGCACTCTGGCCACCGTTTCCTCCAGCATACGTCTAAGAGGAGCATCCTTTATCTCATCGTCCCATCCTTTGGTTAGTGTACTTGCATAAGGCTTAATAAATGCAGTTGCCACCCTAAACCAACTACACACGAGGAAATGACCCACGAGTTTCCCGCACATGGAAAATACGCTTTGGCAGGTCATCATTTGAGCTATTTCTGGAACCTGACCTGTCCACTTCCATTGAAGGGAGTTGCTTTCTTCCCAGACTTGCAGACCTAGGACCTTAGTTCCGTCTCTCAATCGCTCTGGATCTTTACAGATTAGCCCGTAATCTGCAAAGTGCTGTCTTACGCACATTGCAGAAACTACGCTTTCATTTATGAAGACATTGTCGACGTGACACTCTTAATGTCCTGATCCTGGGATGTTATAGTATCGATCACCGACTTCATGACAATCAGACCAAAACCCAAATGTGTAAGGCAAAACCACTTACTGTTAATGACCACTGTTTGAAAAGGCCATAGTGATTTGTCAATGTGGATCTGTAGGTACGCATTTCTCAAATCCAACAGCGATACGTCAGCTTCTTGTCGCCATTCTTGTAATTTCTGTGTGCACACCTCTGCGTCGACTGTGAATGCATCTACGAAGCTGTTCAACTCTCGGTAGTCAAGTACTGGCTGGACCTTTTGTTTGTGTTCTTGTACGACCGCCATTAAAGGAATTAATCCTTTGGGTGGGCCAAGCTCTTTCTCGGGATATGGCAGTAACTCGCTGCCACTGTGCTAGTACTTTCTCGTATGCATCCCAGGTACTGTGTACTCCTGTACTTTATTGACCAACTTACTAGGTGAATGACCACTCACTCACTTCCATAATGCAGTCCAGATTTTTGTGCTTGGGTTAAATGTTACTCTAAAGTCAGGCTTGTTGATAAGAATGGTGGCACATGTGTTCAGTTTTCCGAAACGCACTTTTCCTGATTCAGTCCTCCGAGCACCTTGATTGCATCAATCCCGAGAAGATCGAACCCCGACCAGAACCTCAACAGTCACAGGCTGAATCTGCTCGACGCCCAACTTAATTTTGCCGTATCCACAGCACTTCAGGGTCCTCTCGTTGGCAGTCAACACTCCCACCTCTTCCTGCCTCCAGCTGCGACACACAGTCTTGCTCACCAGCTTTTGTGAGCATCCCGAATCCACTAGAGCTGTGCATTCAACTCCATTTAGAAATACTTTTATCATGGGTAACTTCCGGATTTTTACTTGCTTGGGGAGAAGGCTGGCACTGACACCTTCTCCCCTTGGGTGTTTCCCTGGCATTCTGAAGAAATGTGTCCAATGCCATTGCATCAAACACACTGCTTGTCGTGGCCAAACCTCTGCATTCTGTTTGACCTCTCCAGACGTCCTTGTGTACAATCCTTCGCCATATGGTTGGGTCCAGAGCACTTGTAGCAGGTAATCTTTCTGCTAACAGGTTTGTCAGTGGGGAACCCCAGCTTCTGAGTGCGATAGTTCTACAGATGCGGCAGCCAATACCTGGCACCCTTCGTCATCTGTCATAATAGCCCTGTTCTAGATTCATGTCGTCCATCCTGGATGAAGCTTTGATAAGCTGTCTAAAATGATGGGGTAACCCTGACACAAATGCACATGCCATCCACTGGTCAGCAGCAGTTCTCCTATTAGTCGCGCCAAACGATGCATTTCAGCCAGGAATTCATCCACTGTTTCCCCTGGGTGAATATGCCGTCCCATAAATTAGTCGAACGCATTAAATTTGCCAGTCACGTATGCAGTCATAAGGGCCTGTTTAATTTGTTTCACGTCTGCTCTCTAAGTTGTCTATACATGGCAAGGGCACTGCTTTGTAGTCGTAGAGGCATGATGCGCTCGATCTTGTCCATGGCGCAAAGTTCGCAGACCAATTCCACATTCTCTGTTTATTCAACAATAGGCATATTTGTTGGGGCGCCACTGAATTCTGGCATCAGACGTCAAAGATCCTGCCTTCCATTTTGAAGAATTAATATGCCGAAATAGCTTGTGGCAAAATAAAGTGAAAACAGCAACCAGCAACAGAATTATGGCTCTCCCAGCTGGTATTCCAATCCATAGTCGTTCCTTCTCTAGTTCTGTCTCAAAATCGCACTAACAGATGTTTCAGCTGCCAACTGTGAATGTTGCTCCACGCGCTCTTCACTGGGGAAAAATTAGTTGCTTTTATATTTGTCCATATACCCATAATCCTTTGCACCTTCCTGCGATCTCATAATGCATTGCATCTTTTATTGTATAAAAATTCAATGCCAGTCTTGCTTATTCTTTTACGTTATCTGGCCGAGGACGGATTATGGCAGAGTGGTAAGTGCTTTTTCTTTCTCCTTCATTTTAACTGCAGTAGCTTTACATGCTAAGCAAATACAGGCTCTTTTTTGACGGGGACAAGGCAAGTCGCAAACAGTTGTGCTCGTTCCAGGTTCTATCTCATATCTGCCACACCTAGTTTAAATTTTAATTATATTTTATTACTTGTAAATTAGGTACCTCCACTATTTTGCTGAAACAACAAAAAGAAAAAAAAACAGCTTTGCATGATGAAAAAGGTTCCAAGCTTAATAGAAACAAAATTTTTGTCAAAATGCTTGTTATTAAGAGGAAAGACCAAAGTAGTATTTAAGTTTTCTAATCCTTTCTACCACATTTGAAATTAATGTTAAAAACCTTTTTTTGTTTTTTATTTTTTTTGTTGGTAGTGAGGTGGGGCTTAATGGTCAATGTAATATTTACCATGAGTGTTTTAGCACCCTTTTTTTAATAGTGAAAAACACATTGAAATAGAAATTTTTGCAAAAATCGTCATATTTTAATGAAAGTTTCAGGATTCACTAATAAATTATTTTTTAAACATTTTGTTTTAAAAAAATCTTGGTTAAAAAAATTTTTTTTTTATTACCATCACTTTTTATAAAAACCATTTCACCCAAAGCAAGGTAGGGCTGCTACTGGTGCATAGAAACTTACAGCGAGAGAAAAAACAAGGTGCAGGGGATGTCAAAGAAATGAGATGAATTCCCTCTTAACTATAACTGGGCTTTTGTCATGACTCATATAAGCTCAATTAATCTTCCTAATTGTCAATAAGGACAAGGTTTAGCTGGATTCCTTACGATTACAACATTGTTCACTTTAATATTTTCATATTTGTTTTCATGTAGATCCTTATATTCTATGAAATTTTGAAGAGATTAATTATACCACAGTTTTTTAAGTTTATTTAATTAATAATCCCTTACCTGTAGAGATGTAAATATGCATTTCCTCTCAGCGTGTTCAGACACAATACTTTCATCTGTATTTAACAGCAAGTTTAATTTAGAAATTTAGAATATAAAAAACAATTCGGATAATTATTTCCAAATCTGAATCAGAAAAACAATAAGTTATTGGCCAGGAATTTATTTTCTTTTGTATATCTGAAAGCATAGTGAATAGTTCAAAATTCTCCACTTGAGATTTTATGGTTTTATATATGTGTTCCCATGGACTGCCCATCCAAGATAAATATAAAGGTATTGTGAGATGTTTAATACTAAAGTCAGAAAATGTCTTAACTTTTTTAGAGTTAAAAATGTTTTAATCAGCTTGCATCCAATGATAAGACTTAATATTATCACTATGAATGTGACTAGGAATCCTATAACTGTTGGAAAATCTTATAAAGACTAGCACAAACTCTTGAGCATTCTTAGCACAAGTTCAATATGAATTGGTCTTACATTCATGCAAGTGAAGATTAAAATATATTTCTGCCCTTCCCATTTTTAATCATTTCTATCTTTCCCATTTTTAATCATTAAATGTTCTGTAAAATCTGTTCCGACATGTGAAGATGGTGTGATGAAGTTCACTTTTAAGGAAGATGAGTAAATTTTGGTTATTCAAATGAAAGTAGATTATACTTTCTGCAATGATAACAGCTGAAAATGTAATTTATAATAAACTGTCTAAAATCCCAAATCCTGAGAGGCTCAGTTTATTCGGGGTACTAGAAATTCCTAGATGCTTGCATCTTTTATGCATGTCCATTACGATTAGTCTTGTTAAAGCACACTTTGCAGACAATACTAGATAATGTCAAACTGATAGATTTTAGTCTTAGGTATTCTTCTGCTAGAATGAATTAGACCATTTTTTTTTATCTAAAAACAAGTTTTAATCTGTTAGTAATTTAGGGATCTGTTCAGTTTGAGGATTTTGTAGATATTGAATTTTTACAAATGATTGGACCAAATTAAATAGATGCATCTTAGCATCTGCGTCAGAATGTTTTAACATATTTGTGAAATTGAATTTGTTAGTGTTCTTAATAATCAATCTAACTTTGAATGTTTCTTCAAAGATATAATTGATTCTAAAGCAAAAATTGAGACTATAGAATCCTGTCTCATATAGGAGGCAAAAACCATATACCTCTTTTTAGAGGTATCATAAGATAAATACAATTTTGTGGGTATTGAACTGACAACTGGGAAATTTTCAAGAACTATTATTCCAGGTCTTTTGATATGCTATTGGTATAATTTTATGCTATGATAGTTTTAATTAGAAGTATTCTCCCTTTGTCAGTTTCAAGCACAAAGACAAGTGATCAAACATTCTAGGATTTTGTACCAGTATTTTTCTTTTAGTATTGGCAGTGGAAACTAAAACTTCCACTGAAATTTCTAAACTATCTTTGGCCATATTATATTTATATCATAAAATTTTTCTAAGTCACTGTTCTACAATTTTTTTGTTTTCTAGACACTTCTTTGATTCCTTGCAATTTGAGTTACATGAACACAACATAAGACTTCCACCTGGCATTCTTTTTACACATTTTTTATATAAGTATAAGAATTCTTCAGGAGAATCACTTGTCTTAATTATTTTTGTTGATAATTTGGTTATCAACAGTGCATATATTAGGGTATTAACGTGGCGTTGGATAACAACATTCAGTATAAAGGAACTTGCTATCTGTATCTGTTGCAAACTAAATTCTTTTTTTTTTTTTTTTTTTTTTTTTCCTCAAGGAAAAACTTGTTTCTATCATTTTCATTTTTTTAAACTTGATCATAAAGAAAGCCTTTCTAATATCAGCCAAGAAAGTGTATTTCTTCAAAATGACGCTGTCAAATCTAACATGTTCAAGTTGGCAGCAGGGCAAACGTCTTTGTTTAACAATGGTAGACTGACAATTTTAAATTAACAATTAAATACTGGTCTAATTTTAGTGGTGGTCTGTTCATCACTTTTAATTACAGGCCTATGAGGAATCCAAATAGATTTCCAATCTTTAGGGGTAACAGATATATGTTCCACATCCCCCCTTTTTTTCTGCTCATGATAAACAGTGAAATAAATCTTTTCTAAACTTTTGTCTACCCTATCTAAAACTTTCAAAGCAGCAACATAATCAGAAAGAACTAATTTTAATTTATCTTCATTCCATGGAACCTCTATATAGTATTTTTAAAACTAATAGTTTTTGCATTGTTCTATTTGTTTGTCAAAATCTTAGGAGGTAACTTTATCTTGCAATCCTAAAGACTCTAAACTAAACATTTTATCCAAATTTCTTTTTATCATACTGTCTTCAAACCTGTCACAAATAGATTCAGAATAATCCAAAATTTACATAAGTAATTAGACAAAGAATACTGCGGTACAATAGTCTAGTAGTTGTCACAGTCATTCTTCCCTGATTCTGTTTCAAGGTCTTGTTCTGGAAGCAAGAAATTAATTTCTGAAAGAAATTATTCCGGTGGGAATTTCCCAATACTGACCCTTCATACATTTTACTACCAGCATTTGCCTCATGTACTTAATAATATCCACCCTTAATAATCCTTTAACAATATCATTATTGTCTATATTAGAAAAGTCACCAGCTAGTCTATAGTTGAGTCTCTTCAAACTATTTATCACCCTTCTCAGGTTGTCAAAATTAAAACTTATATCAAATTCATTATCAATTGAAATTGGTACTGTATAATAATTAGCAAATTTTACATTAAGGTTTGTTATAAAAAAACAAAACTCTCTACTGAAATTGAGAAATATCTTTAAATTATATTCTCTAATTGAAGGGTTTTTTATAATTTAAATTTTTAAGGACTAAGTTTGAAAAAATATTAATTCTGACTTCCAGTATCAAGCAGACAAAGGAAAACTCTCTTCCTTGGTGACGAATACTTTTACAACAGGAAATAGAATATTCTTTTTCCAGTCCGAGGCTCAATGTATATATTAGTATTTAATTGGGTTTTTCTAACTTTCGAACACAGAACTTGACCATGGAATTTAGAAGAACAAATTTTACAAGAACATAGTAAACTATTTTTACTCGCCATGTATTGAATAGGTTTGATTTAGGTTAATATACAAATTTAATTCTTTACACATCTCTAACTTAGCACTTGAAGGGTAATTGTTAAAATAACTGGCATAGTGCTCATCTCTTCTGTAAAAATTACACTTGTGATACTACTTTTAGTTCTAGTAGTACTAAAATTTTCTAGCATGGAATAGTTAGATTTTTGTAGGGTATTAAACCCTTTTGTTTTCCTCTATTACTACTACTGCTACTAAATTTTTCTTTTATTTACAGTAAGGTTTTTATTACCTCACTAGATTTATCAAATATTTCCTGTAGTGAAGGATAATTTGTAACTGTTACATGAATGATTTTTATTTTAAAATTACATAGCAATTTAGTATATATTATAAAACTTAAATGTCTGTTGCCAGGTGAGCCTTTCTCTAAAAAATCAAGGTTAAGGGCATTCTTCTTAATCCATGTACGTTTGCCTTTTACCTTGATGTAATGTTTACAAGATACCAAATCAGCATCATACACAGGGGTTTGCTCATTGATCTACTTGAATATTGCATTAATAATGAATCGTCTGTCTGAAAATTCTTCATTTAGCAAATCAATAGCTACATCATAATTTTTGTCATCAATTGTAAGATGCTGATTTATTTGTACAGTTGCAGCCCATTAAACATGCTTTTAAGAGTTGTAATTTTATTCGATTTGAGTCTGTTAATTACATTGTTCTCAAATTGGACAACGAAAGTTTTAAATGCAAATTTATCTTTTTTGCAGTATTTTTTTCCACCTAAAATGGGATATTTGAGCTTAGGGCACAAATGCACCAGGAAAGACTATAGAAATGACCTTTCTTTTTTATATAGTAATTTTCTTCAAAAAATAAACATGGTTATTATTCTACAATTATTGGTTGGAATAGTTTGATACTCATGCTATCGTGCCTTTCAAAAAAAGGTGTAGCTGTTTTAATTAAACAGCCACAGCTCTATTTTCCAAATAATTGAACAATTTAATTTGTGTAAAGTAAAGGAATTTTTTATTTGGTAAAAAAAACTCTACAAAAAATAGTTCAAACAAATGTTTGAGGTAACATTTATAAGGGCACACAGACTGACAACATGAGCTGAATTTAAGAACAAGGAATAAATTTATTAACGCACAAAATTAATTACACAAATTAATATGCCCTTTTACAATAAAAATTATAAAGCTGCATAAAATTCTTAAAAAACTACATATAAAATGTAGAAAAAGAAAAATTCTTCTGAATAGTTTTCAAAGAATTGGTACAATTTTCAAAGTAAAGTTTTTGATAACTGCAAAGTATAGAATAATCACACTGGCTGAAGACTTTTTCTTGATTTAGGGGCAACTTTAATATTCTTTTTGATTCTCATTTAGTGAGTCAAATTTCTTGTGCATTATTTTTCTTTCTGGACTGGAGTGACATGGGTTCCAACAGCAGATGTTCATTAACTCTTGGTCTCCCTTTTAGTATCTTCAAGTAGGCTCCAAATTCCCTTCTTGGAATTTTGGTAGAAACCTTTTGATTGGTTCTTGATGAAAAACAAACACAACTGTTTTTCCATAAATTGAAATGTACCAAAATTATTTTTGAAATTCAAAAATTAAGTTCAACGAGGTACCTACTTTTTTCATACAATACATGCTCAAATAGCTTAAATTCTTACAAGTGTCAAACAAAAGTTTGCTGAGTTCAATCACTGGGCTGGTTAGTACTGAAAAGTTATATACAGTGGTTCAGTGAAAGAAACAGGAAAGTAACACTGATATGAATATATTTCTTAGGCATGGGAAGCAGAATAAGAACAATTTACTATCATGGACTGTTTCAAAATTCAAATAAGTTTACAGAGTATCACAGCTTCTGAAATGTTATAATGACCAAAACACGAGTATAATAGCTAAAATGAGCATACTCATCTGATAGGAAAGACATAGAAATTATTATAATGTTCTGATATTTTGAAATCCACTTTTTTTTTTTTTTTTTTTTTTTAACTTGTCTTGAATTCTTTAGTAGCCTTTTGGTATACTGGTATGTACTGTTCTTAATGCAGATAACTGCATTAAAACTCAACATAATTCTTTGCTTTAAGGAATGCAAATCTATTAGGAGTGTGTGGTAAAAACATGGTCACAGTATTTTTTGGGATTTTAAGTTTTTGATAGACAAAGGAATCATTTAAATTTAAATTTCTAGAGTTGTAAGCATGTGTCCAGTTACATAGCATAATTAGATGATCTGTCAGGGAATTGAGAAATCAACTCAGCACATGTTGCCAGGTTGTGGTAGATTTATCTCAGGAATGCATGTATAAAAATGCTTAGTTTTTTAGCTAATAAAAATATTTCCGTAGTCATGCACAGATTTTTTTTTTTTTTCTGCTTGAGTGTCCAACACGTATGAATTTGTGAGTATACTGCAGCTCACCTTAATGGAAGTTGTCAGATGAGACAAAATAAGTAATACTTACCCACTTTTGTTTAAATTATTTTTCCTTCTGGTCTATGTCTTCACTTAAAAAACTGGCTTATATTTGATGCTTTGATCCACCTTGAAATTCTTGTGACGTATTTCACTCTATTCTAAACAACTGCTGTATATTTATTCAAGCAGATAGATGAAAGCACCTTTAAAAATATAAAATGCTATAAGCATAAAATTTATTAAGTTAGTCTGGATGGTAAAGTATTAAGATTTCTAGCATTTATTTCAAAGTACTTGAAAATGAAATCTTGTACTAAAGATGCACCCATTCAAAAAATAACCATAAAGAGTTCCAAAATATATCCAAATTTTTGTCATCTTGTGCTTGTATTTTTAATGCTTTTCGTAGAAAATATTATTTAATGAACATCAATAACCTGCATGGATGCCAAGGCCTTTAGCTTGTCAGTCATGTTCATAAACCACTAAACTACATTTGACGGTGAGATATAAAATAAAATTCTTAAGCAACATAAAGCTTAATGTCACCATGACAATAAACTAATAACATTTGATGTGTGTGCATCCATAATAAGCAGCTTCCACATTAATGTAGTTTTTTTTTTTTTCTGTGATTTTGATTGGAATGAAAAGATGCATGGGGACAGTGTCTGTTCAGGTCCTCTGTTACAACAGCAAACTCATTTTGGCTTTTAGTATGTTCTTTTCTCTCTCCAGTCGATTTCTTTTAAAAGAATCTATACGAATTTTACAGCATCATTGCAATTTAGGACTAACAATATAATTTCATTTTAATCTAATATATAGGAAGTATCCTCATTTATAAATTTATGGTGATTTTCTAAGCATGGTTTAGATGTAGGACAATGTCAAAATATGGGGGCACTCAGTAAGCATTGAACTCATTGCTCAGTTATAATTGTTCTAGTGAGACATGCATGCTAACTTACATTATACCACATCAAGGAAATTGATGATTTTCTAAGCATAGCTTAGATGTGGCACAAGGTCAAAAGTGTGAAGCACCCAATGAAGACCAAACTCGCTACTCATTTATCATTGTTCTAGTGGCGACAGGCTTGCTAGCTATTACACCATGTTGAGATGCTCCCATTTATAAACTTTTGATCTTAATGGGGATAACCAAGAAAAACAATTTTTAATTCTGTCAACATTGTTTGTCAAAGATTACAATTTCTTTTGTTCCACACCTTGTAATTCTCTGGATGTAGAGAAAGTATTTTTAATTGTGATAAAAAAAAAAAAACCCCAAAAAGAACTGGTGATATTTATTTTGTTGATTTGTATGTACTATTTGTCATTGAAAAGCATAGTTTTTGATAAAAAAAGAAACTTGTCCCTAAGCTACAAATAAAAAATGTACAATAAATCTTTTTCAATTTAATATCTTCTCTTGTCAAGAAAACTCAGATTTTCTTTGTATAAACTGAACAATATACTGTGAAAATTTAAGCTCAAAATTCAACTAATAAGTTACATTGTGTATTTGTGAAGAATGTCATGATTATCAGTGCAGAATGTAGAACCAGTAAGTAAAGTTAAATCTACAGTCCATTCTGTTTTCATTTTGTGCTAATGATCTCGGAAAAAGGCATGAATGAATCCATCTTCCTCCAGTAGGGCAGACTAAACTCTTGATTCTGCTGTCAGTAAGAGAGAAAATTCTGTTGAGGCTTGTAGCACTCTGTGCACAATATCAGTTCTTTTGAACAGTGTGGCTGTTTCTGGACAAGCATTCACTACTATAATTTAATCACCTGTGTGAGTAGTCAAGTAGTTCAGTTCTCAACTTGACTGTTGGGTCCTCATTTGTGAAAATTAATAAGAGTGGTTAGATTTTGCATATGCCATTTTATTACTGAAAAAGTCTTCTGACTGTGTCATTACTAATCCATGTTCTGCATATGAGTCTGTTGAGTAAGGAGTAAACCAGCTTTCTCAGTTTTTTTTGTTTAGGCCTAATGTTGAGGATATTTATAAATCTCACATTTAGTTTGATTATCTTATGTTTTGTAATTATTTTATTTTTATTTCTTTTAATTATTTTATTTCCTGTTTTCAATCATTTTCTGTTTGAACTCTCTTCAGTTTTACATTTTGATATTTGAAATAAACTTTACCCAATTTTAAGTTATTGAATGTTATTTAGCCTTTTGAGTTGTGATGTAGTTGTAGATAGCATAACGGGAATTTGTTTTCATATCTGCGTTTAGATCAGAGCTCATTTGAGATTAATAAACATATACTCTGCATTAACTTCCCATTGAATGTATTCACAAAAAGATGGTAATAAGTGTTGTGCCTTGAATGTCTTTTCATGGATTAGATTTGGCCTCAGACACCTGTCCTTTGTCTTAGTGAGGGGAAGGGGCTCACTTTAAGATGATTTTATTGACTAGCTTGGTCAATGAAAGCTTACTCTGTATAGACTTGGTCATCCAGGTAGAAACATCTTTATAAAGATGAGGCATCACTCATTTGGCTGGAGTTGTAGAATGCATTCAAGGTTGGTAAAAAGCACTGTACAGTGGGTCTGGCAGTGTGGACAGAATGCATGCACTGTAGGGATTTATAAGGAATCTATTATACAGATTCAATCACTGCAGTCTCATACACTCATTGTGCAAGTTAGTTGAAAACTACATGGCTAGCATAAGACAAAAAGTTCTTTGTTGTTGACGAATAAAACATATTCCAAGGGAATTAACCCTTTCCTGTTCCCGAACAGAGTACCTCCCTTTTCACCTCTGAAAGTGGATACACACGAGTCACGTGATCAACGGCACATTTAGACGTGGGACACATGAGGGAACAGACTTGGAATATGGCTGTCAATGATTAAAGAACACATGTATGATCTTCTACTCTAATGGTTGTGACACACAACCCGATAACTTGGGACTGATACCGCATGTACATATTTTGTAATGTTCCTCCATGTAAAATAAATGTATCTTCCAGTCAACCGTGAGTAGACATCTACTTTTCTTTCGTTCCATTCATTTTCACCATGTGCTGCGCGCACACACACACACACACACACACATATTTGTCCACAGACCATGAATCATACTATAAATTAAGGCATTTTAGTTATGAGACAACACCCCATTTATATCATTGAGGTTAGTCTTTGTCATGATACTGCTATTTGACAAGAATGTACACTGTTCCTTTGCTTCTCTGGCTTTATAAGACTTGTGATTTAGTAGAAAGAATTTCATTGATTTAAGTATTTCTTTTCTTAATTTTGTTCTTTAAGTATCAGCTTAGTCAAAATTAGGGTGCAAAAGGATGCAACTCTTTTCAGTGAAATTTGCCAGAACATGAGTCTGTTGCATGTTTGTGTTGGTGGGAAAAGTACTTAGTGGCATTTGAATATTGGTTTTTGACCAGTTCAAGTGTCAGCCCAGTCTGATTTTTAGCCTATAAATTTTTAACTAAAGATTGTAGACACATTGGCAGGTTTTATTTTTGTCTCCTTTTTCTTTTAATATTTCTTCACATTAGTTGACAAAAAATTTCATTTGTTTTATAGATGTAAGATTCTTATCTATTTTTGTTATAAGAATTGTCTGATTTTATTCTGCATCATTATTTTTTTGTCTTTATTATTGACATGTTTAAACTACTGGGGTTTTTAATAACATGTTTGTTCTTGTAAATATACTTATTCACTGTAAGTAAATATTAGAAGTTTTAAATGAGTATAATTGTTATTAGAATCTTCTCCATCCAGCTGCCACCAAATTTATATAATATGAGGACTAGTTCGGACTTGATAGAGAAATTGTGGCAATATAGTGTCAACAGTAGGAAAAGTGTAAATGTGAATTTTCTGATGAAAAGGAAAGATTTTTAAGTCAGTGATTGTATGATTTCTCTATTTTTGTGCTTTCTCACGTTTTTTTTTTTTGTATTTCATTTACAAAAATAAATACTTATAATCTGAAGATCACTTATCACAGTGACAATCCAGTGTTGATTTCTATGTCCACAATATCGCAGTTAAAATATCTGGTTTGGTGTTCAAGCTCTCTAGCTATGGAATTACTGGAAGAGTCTTTTCAATTATAAAGTCTTTCCTAATGAGTAGGCTCTTGAAGGTAGTTGTTAATGGCCTGTCTTTCGAGGTTCTAACAGTCAATACAGGTGTCTCCCAGGGTTACTTCTCAGACCAACCCTTTTTTTTTTTTTTTTTTTTTACTGTACATAAATGATCCCATAGAATATACTTTGATCATTTGTGAATAGTTGTGTCGATGATATGAGTGCATATCTAAAACTAGTGATGATCAGAAATTGGCAACAGATCTGTCATCTGATCTAGTTCTAACATCTTAATGTTGAGTTACATTCATTGCCATAAAAACCAAACTAGTTACTTTCCATCATCACCAATTGGACCTTGAACTACCATCAGTCCTGATGAATGGATGTTCTCCTCAGGGAGGCTCTATGCGTTGGGAACTATTAGGCCCGACATCAAGTGAAACTCATACATAAGATTTATCACTAAAGATGAAGAAAAAATGGTCAGTTCCCTGTACCACTTCAGTAAGTACCTGACTCTTTGTTCTATGCTCTATGTTTAGAAGAGCCAGATCAGGTCTAAAGTGAAGTACTGCTGCCATATTATAGCAGGACATGCCCAGATCTCACTTTCTAGTCTTGATAGTCCAAAAGTGTTTCTCAATCTTTGTGAATGACAAATCATTTTCCAAGCTTCAAAACCTCTCTTACAAATGGGATGTGGCAAACTTCTCATTGCTTTATCACTATTTTCATGAAATGGGCTCGAACAAACTACATTCCTTGGTTCTACCGACTTTTAACCTTCATGGCTAGAATCTGCCGTGCCACTCACATTACAAATTCCATCAATAAGTAACATCTTATGAACCATTGCTCTGTGAAATGGACTCCCAAGAGGATGGTTCCCTGATTACTACAGTCTTAATCTGTTCAAGCCTAGGGTTAAACATTATCTTCTCATAAACTCTCTCTTACTCTATAACCCTTTCTCAAGTGGCCTCTGGTTTTTATACAGAGTGAACCTCACTGTAATATATATATATATATATATATATATATATATATATATATATTTGTGTGTTCTCTCTCTTTCTCTCATATACATTTTCAAATGCTTGAGAAACATTTCTCAAGTAATTAAAATTGTCCATATTGAATTCTCTAATGTCTATTTTGGTTAACCTTTAAAACATTATCAGATTTTATGCATTGCAAAGTAAAATATTAATGATCTTTGACTGTATAAGTTCAAGTTATGGTTTCAGAATTTCAAATCTGTTTTTAATTTTGTTTCTTTTATACTTGGGTTATGATGACCCACTTTTATTTCTTATAATAAAATGTACAGCATGTATAGATAGAATTGCCGGTAATGAGTTTGATTGCATTACTAAATTTTTAATTGAATACTCAGTCAACATCAAAAGTAGCAAAATTTTTAAATTTTATATTACTCGATTTTCTGAATCAAATTGAGAGAATAAAGCTTTTTTTGAAAACTTGTTAAAATTTTTTTTTTTTAATAAATTGTCTTTTTTTTTTTTTTTTTTTTTTTTTTTCAGTCTTTTGAATTTTTAAAACTGCTATGCATGTCTTAGCAAATATATAAATAGTGAATTATGTTTTTATGTTTGTGCCTCATGCTAAATTATTTGTAGCTAGAAGAAATATGGTGACTTCTTGGCCTAGAAACTTATTGCTTTAAATTTGATAGTTCTGGGGAAATTGTTAATGACTTTGGCATGTTGAATATCATATTTCAGAGAAAATAAATTATTATAGAGTTGTTATGAATGATGAACAAAAATCTTAATCTGATCGATGTATTGTCTTTTAATTATTGTTTGCATGAAAAATTCATTGTCTGTTTAGCCATGTTGATTCTGGATAGAATGGTATGAATTAGGTTTTTTTTATATCCAAAATAAAATTTCTTTATTGAATTTTAAGTCTTTGACCTTTACTGTTATGGGTGATGTAACATTTGAAATGGGTGTGTACTAATCCTCCATATTCCTCTCAAATATACATTACTTCCTCTGTGGCATCACTTTTTCTTTCCTGCTAATGGGTAAATTAGCCAGTTTTATTCAATGTAATTTCCCTTTTAAAACAAAATAAAAATATAATTCCTTTGGCCTTTTTAAAAATTCATTTGATGTTAGATGAGTGAGTTCACTTCGGTTTTTGGGATCCTGTTATGCAGTTTTTTAACATTTTTGGTAGCCAGATATTTAAAGAATGAATAAAATATTTTAATTGTTTTTCAACAAGACTTAGATATCTGTAAATATTTAATGGAAGAAGAGAAACATTACTACATGATCACTTTTGTAGAGCATTCATTAAGCAAATAACTTACTGACAATGGCTTGCAAGAATGTTAGTGAGTGTATACACTTATGCACACAAGATATCTCAAAGTTTAAGAAAAGAATAAAACAAAAAAGTGATTTTAGAATACCTTTTTTAGTTTCCTTCATTTTTATTTATATATATATATATATATATATATATATATATGATACTTTGCACCGTACTCAAAGAACTAGAAAATGTTTACAACATAATTAGTTTGGCTCTAAATGAACCCCAAGTGGTTGAATGACATTTTAAACACAATCAATCAGTCCATACATAAATTTGAAATAATTGTAATTGCTAATATTTATAAATATCTTTTTTGTGTTAATTGAATATTTCAAATTTTGGGCAAGATTGTCAAGTTATTTTTCATTCTGCTGTTACTGTTGAATGTCTCTTTGGTTTAATTTTCGCCATAAAGTATCTTCTTTGCTCTGACATTTTGCTGAAAATACAAATTTGATGCATTTGTCTGTTTTAGCAATGCATTTGTAAATTAGTTTAAATGAAGCATTCTCTTTTTTGGAGGCTGGGTAAGGCAGACACCTCATTTGACTTAGCCTTGGTTTTTATCACTACAGAGCTGATAAAATAATTTTAATTCTCTAAATATTTGATTTTTTTTTTTTTTTTTTTTTTTTTTTTTGCTCTATAGCCTCTTTTTGTTATTTTTACAGTCTACATCTTTCTTTTTCAGGCAGTATTACCGAAAGTACCCAAAGTGACTCGTGTTGTGTATATGGATGATGGAAAGAAAATATCATCAGATGGTTATTCAGCATCAGTGCAGATTTGTAGTATTTCAGAAGTGGAGCAAATTGGGTCCAAGACTTCCAAAAGTTTGTATCATTCCTCAATCTCTCCCCCACCCCCGTTAACCTTATAGAATTCACGGAAAGGTGAGGATTTTGGGTGAATGTTTATTTGGAAACTACTGATGGGAGAAATTTGTGTGTTTCTGGACTTTTCTTTAGTAGCAATTTGGATTCAAACTGTTCATGGCAATGGAATTGGTGATTCTTGGAGCCACTGGCTAAGCTCCTCTTGCTAACATTATGTAATATAAAACTGTTTTAGGTTTGTCTTTGTGTTGAACAAAAAAAGTCTTTGAAAAATGATTAGTATTAATTTCTCCAGCTTCATGTGGAATTCATTTTTGCTTGGTTCAAAATTTCAAATAATTAACTTCACTGACACTTATAAAATTTCCTTAACATTGGCAAAAGATGATTCTTATAATTGTACATTAGCATATCGGAAGTTCCTAATTTTTTATTTTAAGAGTGGATTTATGCAAGATATAAAAGTTTGAAGTGGGTTCATATACGAGCCACAAGCATGATGCAAATGATTGTATAAGTGCTTTGAATCGTTGATGTCTGTTGCAACCTGTATTGGTTCAGCGTTCTTGATCCACCATTTGTCATTCATATGACAAAGTTTAACCTTCTTCACATCCTTGATCTAATCAATTTGTTAAACTTTTATCATGTGACAGGTTGCCTTGAAACAAACATGTGCTTTTTGTTTCTCTTCAGTTTTTCTTCAACAACTGTCTTTGTGCTCCTCTCCATGAATCCTTAAAACCGCATGGTTTATGTCATCAACATCTTTAAAAAACTAGACTTGTTCAAGCTCCTTACACACTTGCTTATCTCTTAAGCAGGAGAGACATTTATGTTTCCTGAGAATAGGCTTATTTGAGTAATGCACTTTTGGTTTAATAACAACATTCACTTTGTGTGTGGGGATTTGGGATGGATTTGGAGAGGGTGGGGTATGTATCCAACAGTTCAGTTCTGTAAGCGCATGTTTTGATCAGCCATACTTTTTTGGAAAAACTGAATACAGACTATTGGTGCATATAGTGCCACAGGGTTTCCAAATGACTCTCCTCAGGTTCTGAATTCAGTTGTCCTCCTAGTCTTTTTCTTGATTAAGACTAAAGAAGTTCATTCAGGCCTACTATTTAATCCATACTTAGAATGTGATGAATTGATACCTTCCCCAAGGATATGTATGCATGAACAAATGTAACAAACTTGACTGAAATTTAAACTCTTTCTTATTTCTCATTCTGAATCACTATTATTGCACCAACTGCACTCTCCTCTTACATGCACAGAGGTTAAATTAATTTTTTCTCTCTCTCTCTCTCTCTCTCTATATATATATATATATATATATATATATATATATATATATATAGATACTTTTGTTCTGAAAATGTAAGTATATAGACTATTTCAAGGAAAGATAGATGGTAAAGAATGAGTTTTAAAGAATATATTTTCTTATCTGTATTTAACCTGAGCTTTTGAAGTTGGTGCATGAAATAGTTTTTGTTTGGAATTAAATATGCAAGTGATTGTTAAATTGTGATAAATTTCTTTTTTCTTTTTTTATTTACAGATGACTTTAAGTTAGAAAAACCTACGAAGCAGGATGTAGCTGTGATTATGTATACAAGTGGCTCTACAGGCATGCCCAAAGGTAAGCCTATTTTTCTTTCTCTGTATATACATGTGTGTGCATAATTTCTCTTCTATATGAACCATAGAAATGAAAGAAACCTTTACTTTGGGTCTCTTGTAAGCACTATGGTCTTGCTAATAGAAGCAACAATGCTTTATATTCAACTTAGAGACTGGAAATGACCTATTTTATTATAATGTTCGTATTATATAAAGTTTATAATCATTCAGCCACTCTTTAAAATAAAAATATATAAGCATCTGTAATCAAAGCAATTCCAGGCATAGCCGTTTGGATTAATTTATACATACTAATATATGAAATTAATTACAGAAGTTTGTTTTTGAGGAAACTGTTTAAATAAGTTAATTGTGTAATTATACTTAATGAATCCAACTAATTTTAAGTAAAAAGAAATGTTAATTATACTAATTTCTAACCTATAGCACTTTAGAGGAAAAGCTAATATTACATTGGAATAGTCATTAGTTTTTTGTCAAAGTAGTTTTGAAGAATTTTGATTTAAAATTATGTATTTCTTTAAGCTTGATAGATTTTGTATTTCTTAGTCTGTAGCATACATAACCTGCATCTCTGTTTTTGAATAATTTGCCAATATTTGTCTATAGGATGAAACCTCACAGATATGTGTTCATGTTTCCTAGTCAAATTTTTAAAGTATAAATTATGCTATATATAACATGTCATCATTTTTTAATTAATCTTATGTTATAGCTGTGATGTGCATTTATTAATTTTCCTATATTAACATGAATTGTTTTTCATCATTTCATTACCAAGTTGTTTTATTGATTGTTGTATCAATGTAGTGTCTTGGTAACAGTCGGATATCATGGCCTGCTATCATGTGATGTCAAATGCAAATTTTAGAATAGGAAAAATTTTAATTTTAATTAGAGGTGTGCTTTTTACCTGAGATTGACATGTGCACATGTACCCTGTGTGTCCATGTATCTCTGCTTCTATCATATTTTGAAAATACATCAAATGTTAGCCTCATTCTTCTCAGTATCAGTCATTAATGCTCATTTTGAAACTGAGTTTAAGTTTTTTTTGACAGCACATCAACCTCTGGGTTATTTAATGCCAAAAAGGTGGGTTTTTAGGTCATTTTTTTTATTCTTTTTAAATGCTTGCTTATAGTAAAAAGGTTGATTCAGTCAGATTTTGATTTTATATATATATATATATATATATATATATATATAAAAACTGAAGATGTTTTCTAGTTTTGTATTTTTGAAAAGTAGTTTGTAGATCAGGTTTCATTGACATGTTTTTGTTTTATGGCATATCAACCTCAATGGGTTATTTAATGCTGATAAGATTTTTACAATAGATTTGTTTGAATAGAATATATATTCTTTGTAAGAAATAAGTTTGTAGAACAGCTTTCTTTGATGTATTTTTGTAAAGAGGTTTTGTTGAGTTAGATGTATTGCTGGTAATATTTTTTTTTCCTTCAAAAATGTATTTCTGAAATTTTTACTATAAAAGTCTATTTTTATACTTTCATAGTCTTTTGATCCCAAGTTGCGGATGAACTATTTTCCCACAGCTGGGACCCTCACAGGTGCTACCACTCTGGGTTGGAGTGCACCTTGGAACAACAGCAATTAAGAGGTGGTTCCATGTTCCTTATAACCTCCCAATCAGAGGCCTTGCTGTCAGGTGCAGTTTGTTGTAATACCCAGGACCATTTGAAATTGAGAACCTACATGACAAAATTTTGATTCTTTTTACCCATGTTACATTATCAAGTATGCAGGAGTGAAGAATGTTGTGATTAATGGAGATGTTTGATCACTTTTAATTTTTGGTTATTGATGTGGCTAAATAGATTCTGTTTGATATTTTGATCTTCTCTTGTTCTTTGTGTTTTACTTGTTTTTTAATGGTTATAATTAGTCTTGCTTAGACATTCGCCAGATGTCTGTAAAAAAAAAAAATACTCTGAAGACAGAGTTCAATGAATTTTTTAGACTCATAGGAATTCTTTAAGTGTTTAGACAAGTTCTTTTAGTAATCAGGGTGTGTGTTGTTTGCTCCACAACACCCCCCCCTTCTTTTGGATTTCTTATTAATAAATATTTAATTTCATTTATTGGTAATCACCCCCTCCACTTTCTGGTAAGTTTGTCAATGTGCTTAACTTTGTATTTATTACAATTAGGATCAACTTCTAGTTTTTCTATGTTTCCTTTTTCTGGGTATTGTATTTGTATGTTCAATGAATTCCTGGGATGTAGGCACATCAAAAACATTGTACAGTACTTTCATAGGTGTTTCCTATTTTTGGTGGGGACTTTCTTTGGTAAACCATTTCTTTTAACTGATTGCAATGTCTTTAACATTTTCTTTGATTTTAACATGTATATCCTCTTTCTGTTTTGTTACATTATTACACCATCTTTCCACATTTCTTTTTCATCTTTTTTATACACACTGAAAAACTTTTTTGCCAATATTGAAAAATGTCTTTTGTTATCCGTTCTAGTTCTTTTTTTGACTGGGTAACAACTTTTTGAAATAAGATTTAATTTTTCTTGTGAACATTAACATGCCTGCTTTGGTGTTATCCAGTAAACTCAAACTTTTGTAGTGCTTCTTCACTTTTTCATGGCATGCTGTTTTCAAGGCTCTCTTAAATGTACCCCCCGCCCAAAGAAAACAGTTTCACTTGTTTGTTTGACTATGGGTAATACAGCAGAGTACTAATATGTTAAATGGAGAATTCTTTACAAAAGTTTTTGAATTTGTGAGCAGTGAATTGTGTACTGTTATCCAAGATTGGAGTGCCATATCTTGTAAATAGTTTGTGTAAAAAAAAAAATTCACTGTCACTAAAGAAGGTGATTTTTTTGCACTTACAAATTTCAGGCCATTTAGCAAAGCTTTCCACTACCACAAGATAATGTGATCTGTTTATTGTGCAGTCTTGACCACAGCATATCAGTCTTTAGCCAAAGACACATTTTTGTGGGAGGTAATTTTGCTGTTAGAGCACAAGCTCTGCAGGTTTTTACTAATTTTTCAATGTCTTGGTCCATTTTGGTTCAGTATATATAGCTTCTCATAAGAGATTTTATCTTTGAAATTTCCTGATGTCCATTATGAAATTCATTTAGCATCTGCTTTTGTAATATACTAGGTATTACTACTCTGTGTGAACATCAGTACTTCATCATATAGCAAGTAAGCATTCCAGTCTGGATTGTGTTCTCTTACTTTTAGTTGCTTTTTTTTTTTTCACAACAGGTCTTGTTCTTTTTCTTTTATTTCTTTCAGGGTAACTTGAGCATGATATATTTTTAATTTCAATTTCACTTTTTAATGCTGCAATGACAATGTACTCAAACGATTCAGTAATTTTCGGTATCAATCTTGATAACCCATCCACATGTCCTAATTTTTTTAGGGGGTATACCCTCATAAAATTGGAATTTAATGAGATGGTACCCAAACATTGTAATCTTTTTTTTTTTTTTTTACCATAAGAGTTAAGAATAGTAGAGGTTTGTGGTCTGTCTGTAATTGAAAACTTTTTCCATGTATAAAATTTATTAATTTATTTTTCTTGCAAATATAATTGCTAATGCCTCTTTTTCAATCTGGCTGTAGTTTTTTTTTTTGCTGGTAGTAGTAAATGTGTGACTGCTTTCATATTACCATCATCATACTCCTGTAAAATCACTCCTCCTATTCCGTAATCATTAGCATCTGAAGCTACTGCAATTTCTGCTTTTGGATCGTAGTGCATTAATAATTCTGGTGTTAGTATTTTTTTGTTTCTTTGAAGAACCTGATACTTAGTACAGTTCTACTTTACACTTTTTTTAAGTAAATTGTTCATTGGAGCTCTTATATTCTGCATATTAGGTACATAAATTTTATAATTTGATAATCCCAAGAATGCTTGTAAACTAGTAACATTTTTGTTGGGGGAAGGCATATTCGTATATGCACTTGCCCTCAACATATCTGGTTGAACATTTTTGTCAATGATTTATCCTAGGTACTTAATTTTAGGCAAAAACAATTCACACTTTTCCTCACTGAGTTTGAACTTATATTTTTTGTTTTTTTTTTTAAACTGTTTTCACATGCTCAATATGTTTCTTAAATACATCATCCAGAAGAAACTGAAATGACAATCTGCAAGCATAGTATCTATAGCTTGTTAAAATGTAGCTAGAGCTACTTTTATGCTAAGAGGAAGTTAGTTGAACTTGTACTATCCCTTGTGCATATTTGATTGTTAACTCTAAACACTCTTCAATGTGTATTTGTAAATATACTTCAGAGAGATCTCAATTCAAAAAAAATTTTCATGTTACATGGTTGATTAAAAAAGGAGTGAACATATATTTTTCTTTGGAATCTAGCATGAGCAACTACTACTTTTAATCTGTTTTTAGACTCCTCATTGAATACTTATGAAACGGTGTACTTCAAGACAAGCCCTAAGGGAGATATGAAGTGCTTAATATTTCTATGCAAGGACAAGAATTTTATTAAGAGGCCACACCTAGACAAATGTACTGGTAGTTTGAAGACAATTTTGCCCCTTATCTTTAAAGGATTTCCTTTTGCTCTTATGTTCATTTCCCTCTTTTCATAACTGAATAGTTGTTTTCATGGTTTATTTAGAAGACGAGAGAGAGGGGAATGATAATATCTGTCTTTGTCTTTCCAAAGATTAGATGCATAAAATATTAGATAATTTTTCATTCTTTAAGGTTGGTAGATTTTTGTATTTCTTATGCTGTAGCATTGCAACATAATGTCACTCAGTGTCTTTCAGTAATTTACCAGTATTTGACTGCTAGCTAAAATAAGTGATATGTGCTTGTGTTACATTGTAAATTTCAATAACTTTGTATGCTCTTTATAGTTTCTTTGGCCAATTTTGTTTTTGATGTCATATGCATCTAGCTTTTATTGATACTTCAAACAAAGCACCATAAATTTAGGATCCCCATTTTGAAATCGTCATTTCCCTCTTTTTTTTTTTTTTTTTTTTTTTTTTTTGTAAATTTGAGAATATGTGACTAGATGGCCAAACAATGCCGACTTCAGCAGCAACAATCACAGGATCATATATGCAGGAGGTAAAAGTAACAAAGAGGGAGTCGGCTTAATACTGGACGAAAAAATGAAGAAATGCGTTCTGGGATACTTGCAATCATCCGAAAGAGTCCTCCTGGTCAGACTGAAAAGGAGTCCCTGCAACATAACAAATATAGTAGTCTATGCACCAACAATGCAAATTACTGTGGAAGAAATAGAACCTTTCTGCTCCACTCTTGACAATGTCAAAGCTCAGTGTAAAACCCATGGGAAACTTGAATGCCAAGGTAGGTAAGGAGAGAGAACTGGTAACTTTGGATTAGAAATCCGTAATGACCAAGGAGAAAAATGTGTCCAATGGTGTACAGCAGATGACCAGATAATAACCAACACCTGGTCTCGAGAACACCCAAGACAAGACGCTTATGGACTTGGAGAAGCCCAGGAGGTGACCCGAAAAACCAAATCGATTACATAATCATAAACAGGAGATTCAGGAATGCAGTGGTTCAATGCAAAATCTATCCAAGTGCCAACTGGAAGCGACCACCTTCCAGTTATCTGCAAACTAAGGGTGAAACTTTGGAGACTAAAGAAGCTTAGGGCAGCACCCAGACTGAAATGCAACATGCTTGTGAATGATCTTAACCTCCAGAAAAAATACTGACAGTGTGAGAAACAAATACAAAGAACAAAAAGGAAATGGAAATTCAAAATGGGACTTAAAGAAGCGCTAGTAACATCAGCAAACAACATTGGCTCAAAAGAAATTAGACGCAGAAGAAAAAAAACGAGTGGATGACTGAAGAGATTCTTGACATGATGCAAAGGAGACAAAACTATGCCAAGACATGGAACTGACTACAAGAAACTACAAAAGAAAATAAGGACCAAGTGCAGACAGGCTAAAGAGGAATGGCTCAACAACAAATGTGTAAAAGTAGATATTGACCAAGACTAATAAAGGAGAAATGCATAAACAAATAAGGTAACTGACAGGACAAAGAACATGCTCCTCAACAGGATATATAAAATCCAAGGATGAAACGATCTTATTAGAGAAAGAAAATACTCCAGTGATGGGAAGAATATATAAAAGATCTCTTCCACAAAAAGAGAGAGCAACTGATAGTAAATAAAAATGCTGACCAACCAGAAATACTAAGATCTGAACTGAAAGCTGCAATGACTAAACTGAATAGGAACAAAGCAGCTAGACCAGACATCATTGTAATAAAAATGCTGACAGCCTTAGATGATTTATGCATGGAGAAAATTATGGAAATAATAAATTAAATCTATAACATTGGTGTAACACCAAATGATCTAAGCAGATCAATTCTTATAGCTCTGCCTAAGAACCCAGGCGTGATTGAATGCGAACTTCACCGAACAATCAGTTTAAGGAGCCACATAGCAAAACTTATTGTCCGAATCCTGATGTATAGTGTGAAGCAAAATCGGGTTGGAGATGGGCAAAAACAGTGCGATTTTGTCAAGGACACTGGAACAAGGAATGCAATATTTATGCTTAGGATGCTATCAGAAAGAGTGATACAAATGAAAAAAGATTTTTACCTATGTTTTGTAGACTATGCAAAGGCATTCAACAAAGTGTGCCACAAAGAATTGATAGATATGCTCAGCAACCTTGACATATTTAGGAAAGACAGTAATCAAGAAACACTACTGGCAGCAAACTGCCTGCATACAGTCAGGAAATGAATTCAGCAAATATACAAAGATAGAAAAGGGGCGTAAGACAAGAATGTGTCTTTTCACTGGTTCTATTCAATTTGTACAGTGAGACTATTCTGAGGATCTTAGAATCTGAACAACATAAAACATTCAGATGATACAGTACTGATAGCCGACACGGAAAGAAAACTACAAAATCTAAAAAAGGTAGATGAAGAAAGTTGAAAGAAAGCATTATAAATAAACTGCAAGAAAACCGAATGTATGGTCATCAGCAAAGAGAGGAGCCCAAAATGTCAATTACAGGTTTAGGATACTAAAATCATGCATGTACAAAAATTTAGCGACTTGAAGTGTTCTAATGGAAGATGGAAAGTGTGACACTGAGATCCGAAGGCAACTTGGCATGGCCAAGGACGCGTTCTAGAAGCTGAACTGAGTATTAAGACAGAAAAATTTTGCTAGAAACAAAGAAGAGAGTATTGGATTGCTATGTGATGTCAATTCTTCAATATGGCAGTAAATGCTGGACAATATCATCAAAGATGAAGGAAAAACTTGAAGCAACTTAGATGTGGTTCTACAGAAGGATGTTGCGGATATCATGGATCAAACATGTGAACAATGATGAGGCTTTGGAAAGGATGGAAATGAAATGGAAATTAATACTGAGCATCAGGAGGAGACAGCTTAAGTTCCTGGGGCATGTGATGAGGAAGGATTGCTTGGAGAATAACTCAAAGGTCAGATAGAAGGAAAGAGAGACAGGGGAAATTAGTGGATAACATATTTGATGAACCTGAGCAGGTGGATCGCAGAGCAGGGTTTGGGTGGGGTAATAGAAGAAAGCATGCTAACGGCCACCAGGAATAGGGAAACGTGGAGGGCTATAATCACCTACACCCTGAAGGGACATGGCACATAGAATTGTTTCTTATTTCAATTTTCTGCTATAAGAAATTTAATACCTTTGTTTAGTTTCAGATATAAATTACAATTTGTTTTCAGTTATAAACTTACTGATCTCTGTAAAATTTAGCCATATTCAGTCAGTTAAGTGCCATATGTGATACACGCTTGGACGATCATGTCTCGAAAGAGACATGACTGACTGGGCAGAAGATTATCCCGCAGTAGGTTGCCATTGCTTTCTGTGGTAGACTGGTTGCCGACCAAGGCTATAGAACCCAATCTGTCCTGTTATTTAACCCATAACTGGAAGGAAGAGACGGGTTAATACCTTTCCCAAGGGTATTTGCGCGCAAGTGAATACAATGGATTCAACTGGAATTCAAACTCGGCTCCCCGGTTTCTCGTTCCGAGCCGATATCCCCTGTACCACAACGCACATCCATATTAGAGATGATTAAATACTGGCCCCCTAAAAACTGTATTTTTACAGTTTTAATTAAGTGGTCGTTTTTGTAGTTAAAAGAGCACTTGGTTTTTGCAATAAATGGTAAATCAGTGATCTAAGTGGCTGTGGATTAAATGTATTACTTGATATTAAGGAATTAAATCAGTAAATACTGATACACATTATGATTGGCAAATAGTCGCCATATTTATTTTTTATTTTATTTTTTTAGCATAATTTGGACAATTTATCCATGGCATCTTGTAGTGTCCTGTTTCAAGCTGATTTTGCTAAAATTTACTAGCTACTTTTTCTTAACGTTTTTATCTATATAAACGTTGAGAAAAATGTTTTAGCTAGTCATTTGAACTGTATGTGTGCATGTATGTATGTTACAAGGCAGGCTTTTAGCAAAATCAGCTTGAAAACAGGACTATATATATATATATATATATATATACACACACTCACTCACTTTCTTTTCTTTATTCTTTTTCCTCTTTGCAGGTGTTGTGATCAGCCATGCTAATTTGATGGCTGGTATGTCTGGCCAATGTGAACGAATACCCAAATTAGGGTAAGTAAATGTATGCAACATTACTGATATTTATGTTATCAGATTTTACAAGAATGTGAATGTATATACTCATTGAGTAGGATCAGTTTTACAGTAGTTTGGATGCTGCTATGAAAGTTTTTTTTTTTAATTATTTTTTTCTCAGTATAATATAATTACTGATGAAGAACACCATAAATTATTACTTGGTTGAACTTTGGTAAATTGAACTACTAGCTTAAATTCTTTTGCTTTGTAGTTCAATAAAGTATATTTCTATTCCATAATTCAAGTTTGAGGCTTACTTGTATTGTTTTTCTCTTCTGAAAAATCATTTTTAAGACCTTGGATAAACTGTTTAATTCAATCAATGATAGCTAAATATGTGACTTTTTCTTAATTAGTATTTTGGACGCTTGTAATTTTGGTTGACAAGTGTGTCCCAAAAAAAAAAAAGTTTAGCCAAGGTGGCTATAGAAATCTTTTTCTTCCTAATAGAAGTTAATTTTATGTTGCCATATATATATATATATATATATATATATACATACACACACACACACACACACACACACACACACACACACACAGTACTATGCAAAAGTATTAGGACAAGAACTATTTTATCTTTTATGAGGCATCAAAATAAAGTTTAAAATCACCCCTGTCCTAACATTTTTGCACACTGTCAGTAGTGTGCAAAAGTATTAGGACAAGTGATTTTTTGAAAAAACCTCACTGTAATTCAAATACAGGGTGAAAACCCAAGTAAATTGCTAATAAATAATGATTATTTAAAACTAAGTGCAAGGAAATGTATTAAAAAGAAGTTATATTTAATTTTCTCTATTTTCTATTAAACAAGTTATTTTGAGACTACTCTATTGAACATCTATGGGATATTTTGGATAAAAAAATTTGATAAATCTAATGTTACTTCGCAAGACACACTTTTGGAACAAATACAAGCTGCTTGGCAGGAAATGCCATTAGATACATTGAAGAAGCTTGTGGTGTCAATGCCTGACAGAATGAAGGCTGTGATAAAAGAAAAAAGGCTATTATACTAAACATTAAATTTATTTTGTAACAAGTATTTTTTCTTGTTAAAGCATTTGTTGAATAAATCAATTAAAATTACTTTAATTAAATTGTTTCTGTCAATATGCCTCATAAGATAAAATAGTTCTTGCCCTAATACTTTTGCACAGTACTGTGTGTGTGTGTGTATAATATATAATTATATGGTTATGTCAATATAAAAAAAACCTTGACTCCTCTTCACTTGGAATTGTGTGTGTGTGTGTGTGTATATATATATATATATATATATATACATACACACACACACACATATACACACACACACACACACACACATCTTGCCTATTGGCCAACAATGCTTTTGACTTCATATATTGAAAAATGATCTTAACATGATCCAGACATTTTAAACGTCATCATAAAATCTCAAATATCCTTACTTTTTCTTATTTTTTATTTACTTTTATTTTTTTATTTTTTGCAAGAAATTTATGATGCAACATTTTTGTTTAATTTGTACTTTTTTTTTTTTTAATCCCATTTAAAAAAAAAATACCCTTATGATACTGACATTGTATATTTGGTTCTGTAAGAGATCAGATGATATTTTTTTTCAAAATATTTTTTTTTTTTTTTATACAACATTGGCAGAAATTTCACTCTCATCATGCACTCTTTAAGGGTCACATCAATTATTAAGTACTTCTAGTTAATCCAAATTTTGTTCAAACAATTGAACACTTGTGATTTTTGTTACGTTTTAGCTTGTTGTTCAGTGGCTATCGGTTCAGAGTGCAAAATCTGTGAGCCGAGTTAGAATTTCATTCGCTGCATTCTCTTACGCACAAATACCTTTTGGGAAAGGTATGATTCCACCTTCTCCCTCCACCTATGAGTTAAATAGGACAGATTGGGTTCTATAGCCTTGGTTGGCAACCAGTCTACCCCAGAAAGTAATGGTAAACTACTGCAGGAACACCTTTTCCCAGTCAGTCTTTTTTGTATCACATATTGCACTTAACTGATTGGTACTGACAGAAACTAAAATGGTAGCACCCTGAAAGTATGAGACCAATTTTCACTTGAGTGCAGGGAGTAGTAAATATTCTGATAAAATCTTTGAAGTATTTGACCATATTTACATGCTGACTATTGTCCTCATTTTTATTGTTAGCACAAAGCTTCAGCCATTTTTCCATCTGGACTTTATCAGGTTCTTGTCAATTCTAGTAAGCTTCAGGGAATTTTGAACTTAACCCTTTAATTAATCTACGACATTAGATTGTTTTTATTCTTCTGACTATATCTGGGAACACACACACACACACACACACAGTGTGATGGGTAAATTGTTACCATTATATATTTTTAGTTTCATGCATTTGCATTTTGTTTTTTGATTTTGTCGAATGCACAGCATATTAGGGTCAGTTGGGCACCGTTTGTGAGAAAAAGCACCATAACACAATTCACTCCATCAGAAATTTGGAAATGACATGCTGTACTGCTTAGCATTCATGCTGGAAGCTCGAGTGTGAACATTACTTTCACTTACTTTCTAAGCTGTATACAAACCTCATGTTTTTCTACAAGGATTATAATTCCTATTTTTTTTTGTACTGAAGAATACTACAATCATATTGATGAATATGGTAAATATAATCTATGTAAATGATGAAAATATTCTGATAACTTTCTCAAAACTGTTCTATTAGCATTAGTAAATGTTTTTTATTTAATCCTATTATAAATATTCCCAGTATTTGCTATTTATATAAAGTATTCCTGATTTATTTATTCTAAGAACGTTTTAGAAGTTTTGTTTTGGATTTGATGCATTCAATATTTTTTTTTCCCTCTACTGAAATTATATTGAATACTGATAATGAAAAATTCTTGCTTTGTCAAAACCTCTACATTCTGGCAATCTTTGCTTTTGTTTGGAAGTAAATCATTTCTTAAGTTATTGGAAGTGAAAAAATTATTTTTTGACTAAATGGGAAATAGACTTTTAAAAAGAAAAATGTAAACATGTAGGTTTTCTCGTAAATTTAAAATATTTGTTCATCTTAAGATTTTTTTTCTTTTCAGTCCTAATGATATCTATATAGGTTACTTGCCACTGGCACATGTTTTAGAGCTTACTGCTGGTAAGTTTTTGTTTTTGTAATCTTTTTCCTGTTTAATTTGCTATTTAATTTTATATTATACATAAATATGAAATATATGCTTTTCAGATATTGTGATATTAAAAAAAGAAATGATATTTGTGTAAAATGCAGTCTTTTATTTTTTTCCTCATGTATCAGTTATATGTAAGGGATTCTGAACTGCTGGATGAAGAGCATTTTGTTGAGGCTCCAAAAAAGTTAACAGATTTTAAGTTTAACTGAAAAATGTATAATTTGCTTTTTATTTATTTATTTTAATATAATAATTTAATATAACTTGCAATTATTTGATTTCATTTATATATTTATTTGAAGTTATATATATTTATTTTACTTTCTATTTAAGCTTACCTAAAGTGATATTTATCATATTTGCATTTTCTACTGTAGTTCATGTTTTATCATTTGATAGTTTATATATTAGCATTGTCAAAAAAGCAGTATAAATGGTTTTATTGTATCTTAAATAATGATTGCATAATCTGAGTATTTTAGGCTTGAAATTGTTAATACTTTCATTTTATGTTTCTGCTATCTTTTTCTAAAATAAGCAAACTTTTTTGTGTTTATTTATATACTATTTTGTAGTTTGTCTTGCTTTGTGGTATTTTTTCTTTTTTAGATTCTAAATCATGTAAAGTACATTGTTTCAAAGGTTATCACAGCTGTGGGTAATAGTAGGGACAAACTTCCACTGTCTATAAAATGTTTGTCATGCACCTCAAATAGCCTCTGACAACTAAGTCCAGCTCCAAGCCAGAGAATGGGTGAAGGCAGATAATTAGTGTCTTATCACTAGGTGCTTTGGGTAGGTGGTGCTTGACATCCCTGGGAGGCAGTCTAGAAGA
The DNA here is from genome assembly GCA_037127315.1 of Ascarosepion bandense. Taxonomy (NCBI): domain Eukaryota; kingdom Metazoa; phylum Mollusca; class Cephalopoda; order Sepiida; family Sepiidae; genus Ascarosepion; species Ascarosepion bandense. Next base: position 1,908,513 of record JBBBDQ010000279.1, read on the forward strand.
AAGAAAACCCTGATTTTAAATCTCCACTGCTTTGCTGTCATATCTAAACATGGAAAAGGTTATAAAAGTAAATCCAGACAGACAACCCAGAGTGGATCCCTGAAGATGATTGGCTTTCAACAGTGACAACTTTCTCGTAACTATTGCAGCCATGCCAGCACCTAAATGTAATGCCCAGTATTCCTTTGGATCTTGTCAGTACAGCCAAGATAGAGGTCATGTAGTTTGAGCAGTGCACAACCTCCCTAACCATAACAGTCTAGGAGACTCTGAATTAAAACCACCTCTTGCCTTGTAGGTCTTGAATTTTTAACATCTGAGAAGAGGGAAGGAGTAATTGCATAATTCTTGGTGCAAAAGTAATCAGCAAGCCATTGCACTATTGTCTTGAATGTCACCATGAACCACAATTTTGAGATGGAGTGGGTGTGATGACCACAGCAGCACAAAATGCAGTAACTGAATAAATGGATGAATTAGTTATATACAAGAATTTTTCTTTTTATAGTTCTTTTTCCAGCTTATTTTGACACCCTGCTACCAAAGAGGATGCTGGGAAACATTTGCACACATCTAATAAAGCACCACAAATGTTTTATGTATAGTTTGTTCTTCGATTTACATGAAAAGAAATCAATCTGGTAAACAATCTTATTAAGGGGATTTTAGAAGTCTAGATTTGGATGGATTTAATTACTTAAGATTGAAACAAAGATGAGAATTTTTCAGCTACCAAAAATTATCCACTTGTTGTATTTGTAGGAACTGTCATCATTTGTGAGAAGTAAATAAATATCAAGTTGTCCTATCTTTGTATATGCGGATTGGGTATTTGTATCTTCATTTAGGTTGTCGTTGTTGAGTAATGCAAACAATTTCCCACTTCTTTGATTCAAAAGAATTCTGATAGAATACTTGAATTTTGCACTGTGCCTCTAATGTTAGAAATGGAATTTTACCATAACTCAGATAAATTGGTCTGGATTGTTTTTGTTCACTTTGAAGTTAATGATATGAAATTCCTTCTCTCTTGCAGAGTTGTCTTGTTTAGCACATGGTACATGTATTGGTTATTCTTCAGCGCTGACTCTAACTGACCAGGTGAGATTTACTTTCAAGGTTTTTCATTTCATGATATTTACCTGAAAGACTTAAACAGTGATATGTACACTCAATGCATTTGTCTATATATACCTTCCCACATTGTTAAAATACTTTAAATCTCATGTTACAAATGGGCTTAACTCTATAGTTCCAATGTTTTATACCTTTGTAATGACATGGATATTAGCTTGGAACGAGAAATCTGAGAGCCAAGTTCAAATTCCAGTTAAATTCCTTGCATTTACTTACACACAAATACCCTTGAGAAAGGTATTAATGTTTTCTCCTATTAATGGGTTAAATAGCAGGACAAATTCTATTTCCTTGGTTGGTAACTAGTCTACTACAGAAAGCAATGGCAACCTTCTGTGGGGAAAATCCTCTGCCCAGTCAGTTGTGTTACTTCCAGGACTTGATCGCCTAAGTGTGTATCATGTATGGTACTCAACTGACTGACTTCTGTATAATATTTTCAATAATTGAATGGGGAAGCACTATTCATAGAAAATTTAAAACTATCATTTTCTCTCATTTTGATGATATTAAAATTAAATAATAAAAAAAGTTATTCTATTCATTGGAAAAATTTGAGGCCCAACTTTTGCTAAGTACAATATTCTCCATCCAGTTTTAAACCTTGGATAAACCCCCTGGCGTTCAGCCTTCTTTGAAAACAATATTTGAATTGTTTGAATTGCAAAAATAAATAAAATAATTGCCAAAAATATGTGTAATAATTTTCAAATCGAAAGTTTTTAAGGCCAGACTTTTGGGAGAATTTGGAATTAAAAATAGTGTACACATAGTACATATGGAAATAGTCAAATTTTAAAACCCCAAATTTTTAAGAGGATTCAACTGTTGTAATGGTATGATAGAATATTCATGAATAACATTGTACTAATAAGTCTGCAGTGAACCTTATGATTCACACTGATTGGCTTATAGTCTGTTATTTTCATTATAATAATATTTAAATGAAGACTATAAATTTTGTAGTTTTTTTTTTTCCTGTCATGGTGAGTTTTCAACATAAAATACAAGGTAAAAGTGAATTGAGTTTTGGTTATATTGAGTTTTGGTGGCAAATGCAAATTTTGATGTGCATACCAAATATCATTTACACACGCCTACCTACTTAGCATTTTTGTTAATTTTCCATTTTTTTTAAAATTATGAATTTGTGAACCAGTACTTTTAATAAATAAAATCATAGAAACCTGTAAGTGCTGATGTTTTTGGATCCTTCTTGACATATTGAGATAGAGAAGAAAAAAACATGCTGTTTTTCTCTTTAGATTTTTGTATATCTCTATTTAGCATTTTTCACATACATACACTGCATGTCTTGAACATTCTTTGACTGTGAAATTTATTTATTTATTTTTTATTTCAGTCTAGCAAAATTAAAAGAGGATGCAAAGGAGATGCCTCAGTTTTGAAGCCAACACTCATGGCAGCAGTGCCGGTCAGTATCTACTTAGATTTCTCTTTTCTCATTGTTTCATTTTGAAGCATGTTTTATAAATTAAGACCATATTATATCAAAATCACAAGTTTTTTTTCTTTTGAGAGCTCTCTCTCTTTATATATATATATATATATATATATATATATATATAAAAACAAACCAAAAAAAAAAAAAATCTCCATTAACAAAAAACAAACTCTTTTGGATTTTAAGAGAAATTGGCATTCTCATGTATATTTTTTACACAGTTAAAATTCTTGCTAATTAATAGAGAATTTACCCCACCCCTACGAGTCATAAAAATTTCACATTTAGCTCAGAAATAACTAAAATTCTAACATTTATTTTTCTTGGTACTGTTAATGTTTCAGAAATAGTTTTCTCTGTCTAACATGTGACAATGCCAAAATATTTTTATTCCAATCCAGAATAGTTGTTTTATATATTTAACTCATTATGTTCTGCAAATAATAAACTATAAAAAATAATTCTACATTGGTTAATCCATTAATGAAATTAATGATGATCTTAAGAGGCAAATTTAACCTTAATATATAATCTGTTGATAAATAAGGAAAAGCTGAATACAATGCCCAGGGTGGAAGGAAGAATGAAAAATGTTTCATTAGTGTTTTTTTTTTTTTTTTTTTTACCCCCATTTAAGTATTTAAAGATTTCCATGATTTTTGCTTTAAAAAAAAATCAATGAGAATAGTTTCTCACCCTTATACTTTCATTGTTTTGTTCCAGGAATAATTTCAGAATAACTCAAATGAAGTTTTGGGTTTAACTATTTTGGTTGCTAATTACTTACTTGGACAAGACAATGACTGAGAAGGTATAACATGGGAAAGTACAACTACTTTAGTTAAACAATAAACAATGGTCATAAGATTGCTTTGTAGAAAAGAATTAAGAGCATTACAATGGAAAGAAAATTTATTTATAATATTTTTTGTAAAAAGTGGCATGAAATTTATTCAAGTATATCAGTTTTACTGCCATCATAAATGGAATAATTTGATATTAGAATCTCATATCAACACTGTGTAAACAAAAATAATTAGTTCATGTAAGGGTTATAATTTTCCTATTTTGTCTTTTAAATTTAACCTGCACGGCATCACTGAATCGGTGTTTAAAAAAATTTAAAAATTACTTCCATACATTCAATATTGCTGAAATTTAGTATGTAGGGTAAATAAGGACTGTAGAATCAAATATCCAAATATTTTAACCATAGACATGATAAAAAATCTTTTTGCCCACCCAAATAGGCATGACTTCAAAATCAGCAAATTTTCACCTGTGTAGCTTACGGACAGTCTGTAAAAAAAAAAAAAAAAAAATGTCCTCTTCAATTTTCATATTTTTTTTTCTAACATCTACTATGCCTGCTCAAGTTCACCAAAGAATTTTGTGAGGGTGTTCAAGTCTACTTTAGAAGATATCACCCTGCCAAGATTAGATTTTTTTCTATGTAAGTGCAAGATTTCAGTGAAAAATTATAATTAAAGACAATCATCTTAATGCTCCATGATCCCTGAAATGTTGATACTGTGTTAAGTGACTTTTTAAACTATTTAATAAAATTGTTTTTATTAATTTAAAAAAAAAAATAATTTAAATATATTTTGCAAATATTGCTTTTTGTACGACTAGATTGTCTTTAACAAGTGGTAAACATTGCTTCATGCATGATAATCAACAGTGGATAGAATATTTGTTGATGCCACTGAACATATGAAGCTGAAAGAAATTCTTTCTGTTTGTGTTTTTAAAATTTTATTGATAAATTATTTTCATGAAACAAACATTTGATTATTTTTCATTCTCAAAAAAGTGATAGTCAAAATGAATGTGAATCCTGAAAACAATATTTGTAGTTGGCACCAAACATATATAGTTGAAGGGAATGCTTTCATAACTTTAAAATTCTTTTTTTATATTTTTACAACTTTTATTATTTTCATGAAACAAAAACATTTTTTTTTTTTTTTTTTAAATTCAGAAACTGATGATAAAAATGTAATGTTTTTAAAAACTTTGTATATTTTTTATCACTTTTTTCTGAATTAAAAAAAATCAAAAACTCATGAAGAGGAACATTCCTGCCAAATTTCAAGTAATTTGGTATTGGTGGGTGTAATTCCCTGTTGAATTGACATGGAATGACCCTTTTGAGATCTAACTGTATATGTATATACAGGGTGTAATGAATAAATTGTGTAAAATAATAAAAAAAAAAAATAAAAACACTGACATTTCATTTTAACAGATATATTTAGCAAAATTACACAAATATGATTTACTAAATAGTAAATTTATTCAGTAAAATTGCCATTAGCTTCAGCCATGTACCCCCAGATAATATTGGAATTTCCTGCAACTCTTTTGGATGTTCTCCTTGTTTAAGAGTTAAGTGGCCAGATGTTAGGAGTGATGAGGTGGCAGAAATTGTCTGACAGTCATGACTGGGTTCTCTTCCTGCATTAGTATGGTGCAGAGTCCTGTTGCCAAACATAGGGTCTTCCAGCAGCCACCCTCTTGACTCAGGGAAACATTACTTCCTCAAGGCACTTGATGTAAGCCACCATGTTGAGTCTGAGGCCTATACCAATAAATTTACGAGGTTTTCTTAAAATGATGAGTGAGTTTTCCAAGCTGCCATATATTCGTAATCACTCTTAGACTCATCCAGTTCTTCACTATCCTCAGATTGACACCTAAACACTCTAAAATGTTCATATTTGAAGATTTAGCACAAATACCAAGCAGTACAGCATGCTGTTTCAAAATTTCTGACGGGGGAATTGTCATGGTGCTCTTCTTCTCACAGAGGGTGCGCAACTGACCCTACTATACTATAGTCAATAAAATCAAAAACACTGTGCATGCACAAAATTAAAACTATAAAATGGCAGCAATTTACCCATCTCATCCTGTATGTACAGCCAATATTTTAAAAATGCATATTTAGTTATGCACTTTTGTGTATCTCCTTTTCTTTGTCTTTTATTTTTGTAGTTGATCATGGATCGACTGTACAAAAGTGTGTGGGACAAGATCAATTCTCAGGGCAAAATGACCAGGGCCTTGTTTGAGTTTGCCTATTCTTACAAAGGTTGGAGGCTTGAGTGTGGCTATGACACTCCATTATTCAACAGGTAATTTAATCAAATAACTTTTATTCATTTTTGAATTTTTTATAAAAATCATAAGGCACTATAAAAGTATAAATTTGTAAAAGGTTCATTTTCTGTTTGTACACTTTGTAGCTACCAAATTCTATTTAATTTTAAAACCACTTAGATCAGTTCATCAGACAAAAGCCAAGTTCTAGGCATATGGAATCAGGAAGCTGCTTCAAAGATGGCAAAAAGTGATGGAACAAAATGGCAAATATGTGGTTGTATAAATATATCGACAAATATCTAAATATCTTTGAAATTCATTGAAAAAATTGCTATAAACTTTTGTCCTGTCTCAATAGTCCTATAAAAAAATCTTTAAAATGTTTACATTATTGATAACTTGATATATCATTTGAATCCTATTAACACAAGTCTTTGTGCTTTATATGAAGATTGGTGAATAATAATGAAGAAAATAGTTTCCTCTGTATCTTTTGAAGTAAGTCCTTGGTTCTTTTCACTTGGTTCACAATGAGTACTGCTAATGAAATCTTCATGTTCATGCTTTATTTGGTTCAGATTCCTTGAAAATTTGATGGAATCCAGACTTGAATTTTTATTGTCATATGTCTTAGTCAACCAGCAATGTCATGTTTCCTTTGAATTGATAGATGGTAAAATATCTTTCAAAAATGAAATTTTTAGATGCTCAAGTTCAGAATATAATCAGTATTTTTCTTTAAAAGGAATATAGATCTAATTGGAGTAGATAGATCTATCTATTGCCCGGTTCAAACTCCACCCATGTCTATTGAACAGGTTAAGAGGCTCATCCCTTGTTCCCTGTTTAGGATGTAGTTTCCAGCTTTCTCTTTTCCAATCTTTTCACTATTATGTAGCCCCTTGCACATCAGTGGCATTACCGCCTTGCTCGGGGTGATACGATTAAAAAAAAAAATTATGAAAATATTTATTAGCCAATAAGTTTGAAATTATAGATTTAAATTTTAGATTCATTCAGAGTGTACAAAATTAATATAAATATGACTCAATTTTGTTTGCTAAACTAGTCTTTCAGTTAACCTTTGATCAGGGCTGTTTGTTAAATAGTTTATGCAGATGAAACTGAAATTCTCACATTTAATTGATCACATCTTTTGCACATTTATGTGAGAATACAATATCACAAAAGCTATGTTTAGTGGCAACATTCTGATAATCTTTGTTTACATGTGTCAATAATTGTCTACTTCCCCTGTGTTGTTCGTGAAGAAGTTTTACTCCTATTCATACACAGGTCAGCCTCTGTCAAACTCACATTTTCTGTTAACTTCTATTTGCGCAATACATTCAGTTGTTTTGTTAAAAACAGATATACAAAAAACTGAAATTGTTAGCTAAGAATCCCTGGAATTTTTTTATTTCAATTTGAAAGAAAAATGTTTGAATAAACAAAAATTCTTAAAATTTGTCAATCCATGTTTGAAGATCTTTCTTTGATACAAATTTACTCTTCTGTATACTTGAGGAATTTAGTAGCAATCTACTTTAACAGTTAAAAAAAAAAAAAGAAGTGATCCCCATGTTGCTTGTGTTTTTTGCTGGACACCACACTAGTGAAGACACAAAAGTATAAATCACTTCATCCAAGAAAATTACTGACATTGTGTGATCAAGCAACTGAGATTTTGGTTTGATCAGTTTGCAACATGATAGTGAGGATTGGAAGCTGCTGAACATTTTTACAAGTCATAAGTTATTTTGACTAAAAATGACAAAGTTAATTGTAGAGTTTAACTCAGTGTCTGATCTGTCCATAGTTGAATATTTTGTCTCTGCATCTAACAAATGTGTAACATTTGTCATCTATCGGCATTGGAGTATAGAGGTTTCCACAAATTAGATCAGAAATGCTTCATATACTGTTTTAAAATGGATTTGTTTGTGCTTTACAAACCATATGATGTCAGTGCCTAAACACATCCCTTGGTATATAAGCTGTAAGAACTGTAAGAATTAAGTGCTATTTGGTGAAATACCTGAAACTACTGGGCTATTAGAAGCTGCAGCATTGTACTTCTTTAATTACAGATGCATTAAACATTAATTAACTACTGGCTTGAGCCTGAACTGTCATGGAGGATGAGATGACAGTAGAGGAACCAGTTACACAACTAATACAATAGACAGTCACTTCTCTCTGAATGTACACTGTGGATCTATGTAGCGACACCAGTTGTACTTGCATCAGTCCAAGTTGTATAGCAGGAGCACCTGACCAGATACAGAAACAGTATTCAATGCACAAATAAATGGTATTTTTATAAATGTGCAAGATGTATTCTAATAAAAAAAAATCCTTCTGGCCCGACACAGTCTACCAACCTTTTTAGCAGTAGATGTAGCTATTGATTCAATGTTGTCGTTCCCCTTAAGGTCGGATGAGAGTGAGACCATGAAGGTGCAGTGTGTTGCTTTCTGAATGACTAGTGTCCTTCATAAAGATGGAAGGCAGGTACGGTTCTCCATGGTGATTAAGGGAGAGCAGCTTCATTTTGGAAGCATTAAAATTTATGAACCACTTTTTGCCCCAATCCATCACTGATTAGAGGTCCTTTCTGAGAGCAGCAGCAAGGTTAACTTTGTCATCCTCGGCAAATTTTGAGATGGGAATAAATGGTGTCATTTGCATAGATGCCTACTTGTGAACTGATTGCATCAGACAGATCATTGGTGAAGATCAGGAAAAGTGTAAGACCTAGGAGAAAGCTTTGAGGGATGACTGCATTAGTATAAAAGGAACTTGAAGCATGCCCATTCAAAACGACCTGCATTTCATGATTAGATAGGAATGATTTGATTATATTGATTTAATGATGACCATTAGCACATCAGTGATAGACCTGGTGAAGCAGAAGCCATACTGCTTGTCAGGTTGTGGGATGTGAGATGATGAACCATTTCAACACTGCTAATACCTCAAACACTTAACCAAAGAGTGGTAAGAGGCTGATAATTAGTGGGGTCAGTGTTACCCAGTTTTTAAAAACGGGAATTACAGAGGACTTCTAACAAACAGGAAGCAGAAGGGCAATTGGAGCTGACGAGAGCGTTCGGAGAGAGACAGAAGTCTTTAGGACAATAACTGGAATACCATCATCTCCTCTAGCTTTATAGGAATTGAGCTTAGAAATTAGATTAAAGAACAAGGACTGGGTTACATCACTCAGGTGAGCCTTGGTTCTAGATGGGAAGTCAAATGTGGGTACTCCAGACGAGTTAAGGGTGAAGTCAGAAGAGAATTTGAGCAAAGCACTCAACCTCTGCTGTGGTAGTGGGGATTTCAAAATGATTGAATAGAGGATAGATTGAGGGCTTGTTGCTGATTAGCACACTTTTGCAGAGTTGCCAGTAGTTTTTGAAGCGAAACTTTAGAGATGTTATTTGCTTCTTTATTCTATCAGCAAACCACAGATTGGCATTATTTAGGGTACGCTTGCATTCATTACAGGCAGAGACAAAGAGGCGCCTAGTGTAGTCAGACGCATTTGCTCTGGGAAAGCCAGAAGTGATTCCTGTGAGCAATTGTGGCTGAGCATGCAGGAGAGAACCAAGGAGATGAATGAGGTTTAAGATGGAATTTCCTGGCTGGGATGAAAGCATTGATGCTGGCTTTTACCCAAGAGGAGTCCTCAGATGCACTGTCTTCAATGAGGAGACTGAAAACTTAGTTCTAAGGAACATCACAAAGGAAATCATGGAATGATTCCTAGTCTGCTCTTTGGTAGCAGTAAAATATTCTGCTGGAAGAATGGGGAATGGAAAGAAATATTAACGAAAGTGAAGCAGAGATGCTGAATTGGTTTGACTTAATGAATGAGGCTAAACCTCTGTCATTGCTATGTGTTTCCTACATTAATAAGCTTGCTTCTAGCTAAATAATGACCAATGTTATGGAAATCCAGGAATGAGACACTACATACTGGCTAATAGAATTTGTCCTTTCACATTTAAGTCAGCTATCAAGTTGGTAATAAGTGTGAAACTGACCCAACACTGGTTCACTGGCAGAAGGGAGAGTTAGCAAGGAATGGCACCTGGCAGTGATTAGCAATGGACATAAACCCACTATAGTAATGTCTATTATCTAACAGTTACTGGTTTGTTGCACTTCTGTGTGGCTGCTGCTGGTTTGCTAAAACTTGAACATTATGCAACAAATAGATTGCATGTTCTAAAATTAAGATTGGCTACTCAAACTCCTTATCATGATACCTGTGTTCTATGGCAAGGAATTCTATCCCTTTCCAAAGAGATGGGGTAAATGCAGTAAATGGAATAATGGATTATGATTAGAATGTAGTGCTTTGTCCAGGAAGATATGTACTGTGACCCCTTAAAAATGCAATTTTGCAATCTGTAAAGAAAAGTGGGAAATTCATGAGAGCTTTAAATAGGAAACTCATATATATGCCTAGTGCATAAACTTGAGAAAATAAAGCCTATAGAGGGTGGGAGGACCTCTTGGTAAAAATTCAGTAAAACTGATGTATGACCAAGTTCAAGTTAGGATAAAGGTTAGTCAGCATGCTATACCATGTAAGTGGATTGAGAGTTATTGACAACTATTACAAATCATGTTTCTTGTCCATATCTACCTCAGAAATGTCTCTCCCTCTTTTCTCTTCTGTTCCTCTCTCCCTGCTTTCTAACAAATCTCTTTTGTGTAAGTGTTTAGAATTCTTTAATAGTTAATTGACATAAACACAGAAGTGCATTGTTTTTTCTTTAGTTTCTGTATTAGAAAAGTTTCAATTTCTAACAACTCCAAAAAAAATTTTCTCATTAATCTCCTTTATTATTCTTTGTTTCCTTTTTCTAAACTTGATTGTATTTTTCTTTCTGTAGAATTTTATTTAAAAAAGTGAGAGCCATTTTAGGTGGACATGTCCGAATTATGCTTAGTGGTGGTGCTCCACTGTCAGAAGCAACACAGAAGTTCATGAACATCTGTTTCTGTTGCCCAGTTGGACAAGGATATGGCTTGACAGAGACCTGTGGTGCTGGAACGATTACGGAAGGTAAACATTTTATTAGTCCTTATCAATTCTTTGAATTGTTATTATCAATTTGTACAAAACTATCATTAAAGAGGTAGCTATTGTCCTTTACTGATAATTACAAAATTTTCCAGTGTTTATCAAAGTTTTGACTGTGTCTCTGAAGGTTAAAACATTTTTTCTTCATTTTGTTTATCCCATATTTACTTTTAATCAATAAATCTCTTTGGTGACTGACAAAAATGAAAGACAATTTCAGATAATGTTTTCGTGTGAATTATAAGCATAAAAACATAAACAAAAGTGTTTAAAAAAAAAAATGGTGCATTTCTCTGTAAATCAACAGATGAGAAAATGTCAGTTTTTATACATTTATCAAAGTGTGATATATTCACAATTATTTTCGTGTTTATATTTTAAAATTGGTATGTAAATGTTTGCATTATTTCTTTTTACTTTCAACCTATTTAATTTTATCATTTAAAATATCTTTTTCTTAAAGCCATTCTGTGACCTACAGTTGGGTTCGGAACTATTTATGAATCGCTGGTGTATTTTGTCTTGAAAAAAAAAAGTGGTAGCAATTTTTAAACACACCAAAGATATGGCTTTATTTGTTTTGTTTTTTGCTTTTATTTCATATAAAAATTTAATAGTTTTGAATTTGATCAAACATTTTAATGACTTGGATGGCTTATTCTGAGTGCAGAATTTGGTTTGAATTGTCAAAAAAAGCTGTTTATTTAAAGGAAATATTACTAAATGCTATACACTCACAAAGCCACAAATGTTAAAAACACTTAGATTTCTACTTGCTACACAGTCCCATCCATTATTAAGTAATTAAATGCTCCAATACATAATTTTGCTACTCATGAGATCCATTATTTTCTTGAAATGGAGAAATTGGTTCATTGATAAGTAAACACTAAGATCAGATTTTCATCTTTGCTGAAATATACTTGTTCCATTTATCTCAAAAAAACTTTTGCAAAATGTAAGGAGGAAGTTTTCTTGGGAGATATTGAATTTTGTGAAATCTTTAAAACTTTATTTTATTTGTAATTTGTACTATTAAAAAGTAAATAGAATTTTTTTGTGTCTAAAAGTATTTGAATTATATTTAGTTCTGCTACAAAGATATTCTGAAATTTCCACAGGTCTTGCTTAAAGATGATACATTACTAGCATAACTAAATCATTTAAACATAGATTAGCACTTCTGTCAAAGATTGAAATGTGCTCTATGAAAACTCAAGTTTTGAGGTATACTATAAAAGACAAATGTAAAAGTGGCTACCGAGATCAGCACCAAGCAACAGCAGCCTCTCAGCTGAAGATATTATATATAAGAGAGAGACCCATGCACTTAGTGTCTCCAAATTAACATGTTATAATCTTTTTGGATGTCCTTTGTTTTGTCATTTGTGATTTCAACAATACTGGGTTTCACTGTATTTTACTACCTAGTAGTGTGAGGAAACCCTTACATGAAGACTTTCCAGGAACGATTTGGAAAATGCGGTCAAGTTGAATGACTGCTGACATCTTGTCTGATACTTGTTTTATTTTTATTTATTTATTCTGTCAATTAGAATTATTTGTTTCTGAAAATCAACTGAGAACAATTCAAACCTTAAAACAATCATATCCATGTGAGTGTGTCAGATATAATTCAAAATCTGTGTATGAAGTGAGTTCAAAAGATATTGAAGGCCAACATTTTTTTATAGTACAGGTCTCTTTTGAGAGACTCTTGTCTAGATGGATATACATTGCATTTTATATATGTTGATTCTTTGTTGTTATCTCAAGTATTCATCTTGAATAAAAGTAAAACTGGTACTCAGATACCAGAAAGTATTTTGATAACATATCCAGGATTCATGCAGTAATTCTTTTGTTTAAAATTATTTGTTTCTTATTAAGCAGATCTAATCCATGTTTTGGATTTGTAAACTAAAAAAACTGCTTTAAAATAAATAATTGAAAATTTAAATATTTTAACCTTTTAATATTTTTCTTCTGCAGTCACTGATTTGAGTACTGGTCGTGTTGGTGCACCTCTGACATGCTGTGAAATTCGGTTACGGGATTGGCCAGAAGGTAAATTAATTTCCTTCTAATAAACCCTATCCCTTAACTTTAAACTAAAAAAAAAAAAATGTATTTTCTTGCATCACCTATAATACTTAGCTTTTTATAACAGACTGGCACACCAAAAGTCATAGAATAGGTGCTTAGTATCAAGTAGGATACTGTCTAACCTGGTGAAGTGTAACTGTTTAACATGGCATTGATTCCACAAGTGGTTGGAAGACTTGGAGATGTGTTCAGGGTGTTCAGGAGATGCCTGCAGCTATTTTTGGAGATAGAATCTTGGATGTAGATGAACCTCTCTGCATTGTTTCATAAATAATCAACTAGGCTGATATCTGGTGAACATGGTGGCTACAGCAGTTATCAGAAGTTTCCAGAATGCTCCTCCAACCAATTCTGGAGAAATTGGCCCCATGGCTTATCTTGGAATAGCCATTGTTGTTGAGATATATGGAGACCATGAATGGGTGTGATTGGTGATAAACGTAACGCTCACTGGACTGTGACGTGCTTTAGCAGACCCAACCCACACTGAACATACTCCACACCATTACACTATAAAATCAACTTCTCAGATCAAAGCATCAACTGAACTGTCTGAGGCTAAGTAGTTTATGGATACAGCCTTGTATATATGTATTTGCCAAGTATCTGTTAAGAAACTATCTTATCTGGCCAAATTCACCTTCTTGACATGACATTGGCTCCCATGAGTAGTTGGGGGAGCCATGATATCTCATGAGATGCCTACAGGTTTTATTTGTGGGAAATAGAATCTTGCAGGTAATGGACCTCTCCTTCCACACCTTTCATAAATAATCAATAGTACGACATCAGATGAACATGATTGCTACAGCTTTCACTGGAATGCTCCTCAAACCAGTTTTATACAACTTGAACCCAATGGTGCATTTGCTCTATTGGAAAATGTATGTGGAGGTTAGACAGAAGAAAACAATGAGGTGAAACAATGTGTATAATAAAAGATAAAGCCTTTACATGTGGTATCTTTAAACAGACAGTTTTTGTTCAAAGACTATCATGACCAATGATTTTCTTTCATACTAATTACAACCATTAACTTTTCCTAGTGATTATCAAAGCTAAATCATAGCTTTCTGAGGAAATGACTACCCTCAGTGGACTGAGGAATCACCTTCAAGGTCTGCAGACACACTTTGAAGAAGTTTGTTTACATTGGTGCTCAGCCTCAGAAACCAAGAGTAATGGTAAATCAAAGAAAGGCTTTATTAATGTTCCCCTACAAGATAGAATCTTCCATCAACACATGGTATAGGTAAGCTAATCTCAAGGCAAATCAGTTCCACTCCAAGTGTGGAATTCCCAGCACCCCCGTGAAACAGATGCTGGCTACAGGCCTCTCTGGAAACCTCATGCCCGCCACCTTCCCACAAGTCTCACAGAGATTGAGTACAGACAACCGGTAAAGGATAAGAGGGAAGAGGTACGTGGCACACACTTCCACCCTACCCTTTAAAGGTGACCACCTTCAAAGCCAAGTCCAGATTGCTACTCCTACTTTTACCTGTACTTTCAATCAATTCTTCTCCAGCTGAAGATCGGGCCTGAACTACACTCAAAGAATGTGGATAGGTTTGTCAGTCCAACCAATGGTCTTCAGAAGAGCAATGCCTTTCTAAACGCATAACTAGAAGCTGGAAGACATGTTATTGTGGTTAATCTTGGCACTCGGACCTTCTTATACTGTGCAAGTGGCTTCTGTACCAATTCAATATTGCTGCAGCATGACATGAAAATGGATGTCATCAGTGCTCATGAAAACCCTGACTTGAACATCACCAGGGACAGTGATTCCATGTAGGGCCAGACTGCATGCCCCGTCCTTCAGCCAGTGAAAGCCAGGCTCCAATGCCAAAGTATAAAGTATGGCAGTGGATAATGTGACAGCACAGAAGTGCCTGACTGCTTTCCATTCCATGGTATGAATTTAAGTTTGTGGCATAATATACAAAATGATCATTTTATTTGTTTTCAATGAATGACACAATTCTTTTGAGTGTTGACTTATTTAATCAAATGTTATTGAAATCAGGCTCATGCCTTTTGGTTAGTCACAACAATTGTCCATTGTAGGTTATAGTTGTGAATATATATGAAATTAAACAATCCTATGTAAAAATAATAGGATATGGGAATTGTACAAAAATGAACCAACAGAACAAGGGAGATAACTTTCTTTTTCTAGTTAACAATGTATTTACATTTACATAGACCAAAAATGTTCGTTTTGACATCTGAACAGTAGAAATATATAGTGGATCAATCTTTGTCTGGAACAGTTTTTAACTATATGTTCAATCTGAGATGGAGAACCAATGGATTAATAACAAGGTTGTTGAAGAAATGAGTATTTGGATGAATTTTTGTTTCTTATAGACTAAAAGGCTTATTGACATATTGCCCATCTCGCTCGTGCGTGTACAAATACACATATTAAACGTTATTTTTAGTGGATAATCATACTGGAGTAGAAACCCCATTTATTTATTAAATAGTATATTCATTTAAAGGCTGGTAGAGAAAAATATACTGTTTAATAAGTAAACGAAGCATCTACTCAAATATGTGTAAAACATTTAAGTAACTAAAATTTGTCAGGTTAATAAAAGAAAAAAAATATAAAATTATATCTTTTTATTTATATATATATAAATATATATATATATATATATATATATGCACACGTAACTAAAAAAGAATGAGCATACATGATGAAAAATAATTTAAGAGGAAAAGCCAAATTTTATGAAATTTTGGGAAATTAATTTTTGTAGCATTTTAATTATAAGCACAAGTATTTGTAGAATTCAAATCAATCTTTTTTTTTTCTTGTTTTGTAAAACAAGACCCCCAGCTGCAAAAATATCTGCTCTGAATCATAAAATAAGTAATAAAACTGAAGAAATTATTTAATTAGAAAAGCTTTTAATCACTTTTATTAAGGACACTATTCTTTTAAAAAATAAATTTCAAATGAATAATATAATTTCTACAAGAACTGTTTTTTTTAATTTCTTTTTTTACAATAATTTGATTATTTTAATTTTGCATTAATTTGTAGTGGTTATATGATATTTTTATTAAGTAAAAACTTATTAATCATTGTTTACAACGCTCAAAAGGATAGTTTTCATAAATGAAAAAGCTTACTACATTCATCCCCCCCTCCCACCAAAAAAAAAAAAAATGGGATTTTGTGTGTGCCCATTTTGGTAAACGCAGATATCCAGCACTATCAGAAAATAAGAGTTTTAGTAAATTTAAAATGTATTTGTAATTTTGTAACATTTCCATAACAAGCATCTTCGTAAGTAAGGGTATAAAATCAAACTACCTCAATTCATAAAAGATTACTTAGAACATTTTTCTAAATTTTTACTAGATAGTTTAGAAATTATTTAGAAAAGGCCCTCACCTAATATTTAAGTTTTACAGTTATCTTACACATAAGTTTATCAAGAAAGTTAACACCTCATAAAAATACGCACTTCAATGTTAAAAATACTTTTTTGTAATATTTCAAACTAAAAGTAATGTTTCAAATCAGTTAAGCTTTGAATCTAATCTTCATCATATAAAGTTTCTGAAAAATATAATTTTTGACAGTTTTTAATGAAGAATGGATGATTTTAGCATTTTTAGTAATGAAAAATTACAATTACTTTTGAAATACAACAAAGTATTTTGCTTCTTGGAAATATAAAATTTAGTAAACTATCATTAAAAATGAAATAAAAGCTTCAAGAAAGATGTTTAATTTTTAAAAATTCATTTAAGACATTGTTGCTTTCCTTTGGAGAAATATAGTTTGAATCTACTTAGTGGCTAAATTATCTGTATATTTCTATTCAGTGCTATTATTTGATGTTTCAAGCCATGTCATTTAGGATTTCAGATAAATTCACTACAGAATTTGACATAATCTTCCTCTTTGTCCTAGCCTTTTACACATAGCTTGAGTGAATAAACTTGGTAATTGCCAATCTAACTGCATACAACATACCTGTGTGTATACATTGATACATACACACAAATTCAGAAAACATTTAGTTCAGATATATATATTTGTATTATTTTTTCAGAGAATTATGAATAGAAACAAGATTAAGTAGGAGACAGTTGAATAAAGCCATTTTCCTGTATTTGAAATCATTAGCAACTCTTTTTGTTAGTGCAGCTAAATTTTGATATGCTATTAACTTTTTAACGAAAAAATGGAATAAGTAAAATTCTATTCTGCACTTAGTTTGTGAAGTTCACATTCCCCAAACATTTGCATAGCAACTTCTATATACTAGAGAAAAGCACTTTGCATTTCATTTTGCATTTTGTTTCATCTATTCTTATGTTGCCCACCTTTTTTAAAAAAAAATAAATAAATAAAAATGTAAATCTGTTCTCAGGTGGATATACAACGTTAGATAAACCACATCCTCGAGGTGAAATCCTTGTTGGGGGTGGAAACATTGCTATGGGATACTACAAAAATGAAGAAAAGACCAAGGGAGACTTCATCAAGATTAATGGAATCAATTATTTCTGCACAGGAGATATTGGTGAATTTGAACCTGATGGTTCTCTCAAAGTTATTGGTAAGTGGCTGACATACATTACTCTGATTTGTTCTCAAAATCATTTAAAAGTGAGAATTTAACTTTGGGAAACTAGTAGAATACACATTCCATATAATTTGAATTTTTTTAAATAAAAGTAAAATAATACATTAACTTTATGCTTTTTGAAAATAAACAAATTAGCTTTAAGGATAGATTTTCATTTATTAAACAGAAAATCTATATTTTTGATTTTAATCTAATTTGTTTTTCAGTGGATATTTGCCTGTGCACACTATTATTTTTTTCTGTCTTTTGTTTGTTAGCTAATTTCTTCATTTATTTTTTCATCCTCACTGTACTTTGGACATTTTTGGATGTTGTTGTATTTGAATCTTTACCTGAGAGAAAACATGTACTAAGTATGAGATATCTGGTGCCTGTGTTTGTGAGTTCTTGGGATAGTCCTCTCTCTGATCTGCATTATGGATATTATTGACCTTCTAGTGGACTAGCCATATCCCCTTAGTGAGTTTAGACATTTCAAGATATAAGACCCAAAGAAAGCTGGATTGTACATTAGCTAAAATGTGATTTTTAAAAAAAAAAAAGCAAACATTCCAAAACACAATCAGTTGTTATATTGTTTACATGGATTGAAGATAAAATGTCAGTTAATAAAGCTTGATCTTTATTTACTCAAAGTCTGAGAAAAGAAAATGTTTTTTATCAACTGTAATAATACTTTTCTAAAATACTGTTTCAGATCGTAAGAAGGATCTTGTGAAGCTACAAGCTGGTGAGTATGTTTCACTCAGCAAAGTGGAGACTGTTCTCAAGATGTCATCTCTTGTTGAGCAAATCTGCATTTATGCCAACAGCTTCCACAATTTCACAGTTGGCCTGGTTGTACCTAATCAGAAGAATCTCTGCAAGCTTGCCAGTGAAATAGGTCTGAATGGATTGGACTTTAAGCAGCTTTGCCAGAACCAAAAGTTGGTTAAAGAAGTGACCAAGAAACTCAGTGACTTTGGTGTTACCTGTAAGTTATTTCTCTCTTTTTCTCACACTGTGTAAAGTTAAGCTTTGTCTGTTCTTGCTATTCATCTTTACATTTTGTCAATAATTTGCTTAGCTTTTCATCACAATATGTGTTTTTAATAAAATTCTATTTTCAGATTTCTAAAAAATTAACTAAAGCAATTTTGTATTTGTGTCATTTGTAGAATAAACTTTCTTACATAAATTAACAGTAATTTTTAAGAAAAGTTTCTTTTTGTTAATTTACATTCTAACATGGGAAGATTTTCCTCTAAAACTTTGAATAAATTTTCTACTGAGCATGAAAAGTAAGTCTAAAGTTTTGTATTTTGTTTTTCAGCTTGCTTAGAACGCTTTGAAATCCCGGCAAAGATCAGCCTCTGTCCCGATGCCTGGATGCCTGACTCAGGGCTTGTTACTGATGCATTCAAATTAAAACGTAAAAACCTTGAGGAGAAATTCAGGACTGAGATCCTAACTATGTATGGCTCCCAGTAAAAAAATAGTCTGGGGTTAGCAGTAACACCCTCCTTTTCCCCACTTTCTACAGACCTCCACAAGGAGGAGAATTAATCCATGAAAATAAGCTAAGGGCCAGTAATTTCTTTTTCTTGGGGGTCTTGTGTCCTTATCTCCAGTTCCTGTGTCCTCTAGCTTACCCACTGGAATAACTGTACCATTGTTGGTACTTAGTTACCAACATTTGATTATGAAAATAATGTCTCTGAATCTTTTTAATATAGACTTTATTTTTAACACTAAATCAAATTTAACATTTTCTCTTTTTTTCTCTAGAAAAGAAAATTATATTTACAGAAATTACATAAGTTTGCCTGTTTTTTTTTTAATCTGATTTCTGTACTTGTGAGTATATGAAAGTGTGGGTGAAATTTATGACCCCCCCACCTCCCTCGTGGCATTAATAGCCTGATATTTTTTTTTCTCTTTCTCAATGTATGATTTTTATAGTAAACATTATCAAATGCCAAAATTAACTGCTAGTGTAAGTTAAATGCTAAAAGGTATTCAGTTAAGTTTTTTTTTTCTTTTATTTATTGACTTTCCGTCTCTATTATGTTATCAGATTTGTTTTATTTTTGTACTTTTCACATACCCCGCTTGTTTATTGAAATTAGTTTCTCCCTATTAATAAGAAAAAGAATAATTACTCTTAGATCATTTTCCTAATAAAGGTTTAAAATACTATTTTTCCTAAATTTTAAATCAGTACAATTTGGTTTAACAACACAAATTGTCTTGATTCCAAAATTTGAAATAAACTCGCTCTTAGAAGTTTTTAAGATCAACATGCTAAAAAATTATTCATAATGTGATTTAATTTCACAAACTTAAATTATCAAGTGGTTTTGCATTTAAAGAAAAATCTTTAGATTAATTTTCTTTTAACTTGTTCACTTATGAACACTACTTTTGTTATTGATAGTATTTGAGTTGATAATATTTTCTGGGCTGTTTTAGTGTTAAATTACTAAATATTTAACTCCAATTTATTGTCAGGTCTTCTCTTAAAAATTTACTGGTGGCTTCTTGGCATTTGTATACGCCTTCGATGCTTTGACCTTATAAAAAAAAAAAATGAACTCAAGCTATGACAGATTTTTATTTGCATTATTAACAAACAAAAAAAAAATAACCCATACCTTAATTTTGTAATTTTTTTTCATTGTTATTCCCCTCCTTGCCTCATACAAACCATTATTTCTTTTTTTTTTTTGTGCTGATTTTTTTTTTTTTGTATCTGGCCTTGTTATCTGAAAATGAATAAATATATACTAGCAGTGTAGCCCAGCGTTGCTCGGGTGTAATGAAAACTTTAAAACTAATCCATGGTAATGGAGCTCATACTCTTTGGATGTTTGCACGAAAGACTAAAAAACAATAGTTGTTTCCAGTTAAAGCGAAACCGTAGACTGAAAGAAAAATGAATGGATTTTCGATTTTCTGCGCTATTGTAAGAACTGCAACCTTGAAGCTTCTGTATATTGTTTCTTATGTCTTTGTCTATGAGTGTATCAAATTTGATTAAAATCGGACCACTCTTCTATAACCCAATTTTTTTGATTATCGATTTTCGATATTTATTGAGGGTACCTCGACACAAAACCTAGCTAAGAACACTCGCAGACGCTTATAGTACAACTGTGTAAATTTTCAAGAAAATCGGTTCAGCCGTTTCAGAGTCTATAGGTAATGCGCACACACACAAAGTTCCTTTTATAAATAAGTTTAGAGATATATATATATATATATGGTAATATTTTCATTATAAGTTTATAATAAAAACTTAGTTTATTGCAACACAAGAGACATTGTTTTGGTACTATCTTATTAGTACCTTGTCAGACTGACTGATGAGGTGCTAAGATAGTACCAAAACACAATGGCTCTTGTGTTGCAGTAAACTGTTTTTATTATAAACTTATAATAAAAATATTACCATATCTTAATAAAGTAAATCACTAAAAACAGTGGGCTGCGAACACATTAGTTGGAACTACTTCTAAGATATATATATATTTACCTGTTTGGTGTATTAAAAAAATAGTGCATATCCACTTTTTATTTTATTTTTAAAGATTAGTAAACTTAATCCTCTGAAAAATTGAAAATTTTTTTTATACAAGTCTATTCCTCGGATTAAATGCAACAGCATTCTCTCTTTTCATAGGGAACTCAAAATTTGTATGAAACAGCATAAATGTAGATTCTATAAAACATTTCTTTGCTTTATATTTTTGTTCTTATGAATGTTCATTGTTTTTCTGTGACCCCGAAAGAATAATTATTAAAATGGCATTTTCAGAATATAGGGCTCAGATTTTGAGTTTTTAAAATTTTATTTTATTGAAGTTTTTTTTTTGGATACATTCCAATCCAATGATCTCTTAAATATAATTTTTATCCAGTGTTATCTTTCTTCCAATCCTCACCCTCAATGTTGATCACCAATGCATTCTTATGTTATAAATGTATTTTTTGCTGTGATACAGTGTATGCATCAGGAGATGACTGTAGTAGGAGTCTGGGTGTTCCTCAGTGCACAACACCTGAACCGCTCATTATGACCTACTATTTTTTCCTCTTCCCACTTTCTATCTTTTGTTTTCTGTTCTCCTTACTTTTTTTCTTTCTATTTTTTTTTCTATCTGGTCATGGCCTCAGCACCTCCCTTATTTGCTCATGTCTACAGCTGAAAGTGACATCCATACGTGGCTGCATATTGTATTTTCATCTTAAGACATCTATATTTTCCATAATAAAAAAAAAAAGTCATACTTAAATATATTGTCATCAATTTTGAAGAGAAAGAAAACTATGGAAAAATTTAAAGTACAATAAGATCAACTGTTCAAATATGTGAAAATGTCTTGGTTAATCTATTGAATCATTTTTAAATGTATGAAATATCCCAAAATGAATGTGACAAAAACAAATGTCAAATGTATTTCTCTTTGAATGCAGAAATTTTGGGACACTTTGTATGACAAAATTAAATGTTATAAAATATCTCCCTCTGAATCCAAAGCTATTATAAAAAAGAAAAACAGAGATAAAAAACTAACTTGAATGAAATTTTTTTATGGAAGTCTGTAAATGCTACATTGTCTTCTTTTTGTCTTCACTTGTGTTCACCTAATTACTTTTTTGAAAACTGAAAGTGACAAATGATACTTCTGAAAAATAAACTGTATAAAAGTAAATGTGCATGGTTTCTGAGGGAGCTTCCTTTTCTGAAATAAATGTGGAAAAGTTGTTCTTGATTGTGCTTGTTTGAATTTAAAAAGAAAATCTCTTCATATATTGTCAGCAAAATTGATGGCATCTTAATATGCGCTCACTCATGCACCTACACAACACTTACATATCTTTCTTTATATAAGAGCACTCACAGATAAACTACTTAGGGTGAACAATTGATATAACTCCTCACTTTTTTTTTTCTTTTTAGAGGCAAGGCATGCAATATATTTTTTCTCCCACTCTCAGAAGAGAACAATTACTTTAGGTTGTTTGTTGATGGACCAAAAATAGCTGGTCTTAGATGCTGGATTTGTTGCTAAAACTGTTTTTGTGTGTATGTATTATTTTGATTTTTAATTAAAAAAAAAAAAAATCACTTTTTTTTTTTTTTTTATATAAGAATTATTAAAAAAATTTAGAAATTAGTTAATAGTTGTATTTTTTTTTTTTTTTTTTTTTTTTTTAATTAATCTGCCAAAAAGTAATTAAAAATTTTTGTTTTTCAACTTGAACAAATGAAGTAAAACAAATAGCGTTTTTTATTTTTATTTTTTTTTTTTCACCATTTAAAAGAACCTTCAAAATTTTCAGAGTGAATATCAAATAATCAATGTGTGATTTTTCTTTTCCCAACTTTTTCCTGTTGGGACTAAATAAAAATGAATGAAAGAAATATTTTTTGTTTTTGTTTTCCTTTTTTCCTTTTTCTTTTCTTTTCCTGTATAAACAAATGAAAGAATAAAATTGTAGAAAATGTAATTGGGAAGTTACTCTCAGTTTTCTATTTTTTAAATACCTGCTTACCTAGTGTTAGTCTTTTGTAGTACTTTGTAATTTCTCATTATTCAAAACATGAACAGTAGATTTTAATATTGTATTAGACTGGATTCTAAGATGTTGGTTTAATGGCAGAATCTATTTAAGCAATCATCATTATACTTACCATCATCCAGGATTAAAAAAAAAAAAATTCAAAACACACCTGACCAATTTTCATTAAAATTTAATGAGTAACACAGGAAGAATTTTGTCCAAGCAGATAAATCAGCTGAAATTCCAGTGGAGATTGAAAAGCTTCAGCTAAGAAGTGCAGGAATTTTAGTCCAAAAAAGAAAAAGCTCTTAATATCTATGACACATTTTTTTCCATTACTGAGCTAAAGAATTTATTAATTTTATAACCTAACATATAAACCTGAGCATTTCAGTTCAAATTTAGTCTTAGTGCCTGATATATATTTAACCTTATGTAAATGGCCAAACTTTTCACATACTTCTCTTGGGCTTTAACCAATCGATTCAATACTGTTAAAAACTTTTAAAAATAAGAATTCATTAAAATTTTCTTCCTATACATGATTGTATGGATTCTAATTAGTTTTTTTAATGAATCACTGCAATTAAATAAGTAAAAAGCAATTATGTTGGGAGAAATTGGCATCAAGATGTACGTCCTTTATTCATTTTTCTACTGTAAATAGTTAATTCCCTATTCTCTAGCAAATTGGCAACTACTTTCTTGTAATGCTCAGTTTAAGAAAGGCTTATAAACGTATTGTTAGCACTTTAACAAATAAGCAATTTGCTAAGGAAATTATTGAATTTTAGTTTTATTTACGATTAGGACATTTAGTCTTAGAATTTATTTTGCAAGTATAGAAATTTAGTCCGAATTTTAACCAAAATCCAAGATAGATAACTTATCCTTGGCTTGAAGTCTGCTAGGTGAAATTCTTAAATGTTTTATTGTTGCTAAGAAAATGTCTTGATCTAATGTCCATTTTGTATGTTGTATGACTTGGATTAATTTGGCACTCAGTACTTGAAATTTTTAACCAGTTAAAATTAGGAAACTACTCTATTCTGAAAAGCATTTTGCCTTATTTCTCAAATTTCCAAATATATTAATGCACACATAATAGTGGTGGTGGTGGTGAGGGGGACTCTTGGTATTAAAACATTTCTCTGGTTTGCTTGGTGAGTAAAGAAAGTTAAGTTTATTTTTAAATACAAGAAACCGATAAAAATAGAGAATGAAGAAAGAAACCAGAATTAGATAAATCAATGGTTGAAAGGGGATTTTTTTTTTTCTCACTTGTAAATCAAGAAAAAATATCTGCAGACTATTTGTTGATGATTTGTGTCTTGTCTTCTAATATTCTTTATAAAATTTGTCTTTGACCTTTTTTTTAATTTTTTTTAAAAAATTTTTTTTTTTTTATGCTTCATCTATAAATGCTTATCTAAAACAAAATAAATAAAACACATGTACACTTGACTTATTTTTATTTTATTTGTTTGTTTAGAATTGCTTACCTGTATGCAGTTCCACTGATTTAGGGTTTCTGAATAAAAAAGATTAATATTAAATATTGTAATTAAATTTCATTTACACTGAGGAATGAATCAAAAACTTGACCATGGAGAAATATTTTCTTTTTAAAACTTCTCTTGATATAATATAGTCATGTGAAAATAAAAACGTTTTACAGGAATTGTATCTTAAGAAATAACGGATTTGTCTTCCCAGGATGAAATAGCAATCTGTTTAAAAAAAAACCAAAAAAAAAAAACCTTAGACTCTCTCACACACACATGCACACACACGTTGTTTTTAGTCTTAATGATTATACTGCAAATAGTTTTTAAAATGTACCCAAAAGCAAAAGATATGCTTTTGTGTAGATTTGATCTTTTTTCTCTCTTTCCTTCTTTTTCCTTCTTTTTCCTTCTTTTTGCTTTTTTGCTTTTTTACATTTTTCTTTGACTTTTTCTTTTTTCTTTTACTTTTTTTATTGTAGTCATCTTCTTCGTCTTAGTTGCTGTCTTCTTCTTAGTAGTCGTCATATTATTATTATTATATAGCAAAGTTATTTTAATTTCTAGGCATTCCCTAATTTGCGAAGGTAGTGGTGTTACATACTCCTTTCAGTCTTTCTCAATCTCTCTCATTATTGTTTTGAGTTCCTTCCTTCTCATATTTGATTGATTTCTTTTTTCTGAAGTATTCAGTCGTTCCTGTATTTAAGAATTGTGGTGAACCCTCGGACCTATCCAACTATCGCCCTATCAGTCTTCTACCGATATTCAGGAAAGTATTCGAGGCTATAATCAATACTGAAATAGTTCATCATCTTACCGTTCACAAACTGTTCTCCGACAGACAATATGGATTCCGCTTTGCCAGATCCATGGCCGACCTGCTAACAACCGTAACGGAGTATATGCTACAGGCCCTTGATGAGTCCGATGAGGCTCGCGCGGTTGCTCTGGACATCTCCAAGGCTTTCGACAGGGTTTGGCACTCTGGCCTCCTATGCAAACTACGGTTATGGTATTACCGATCGCCTGCTTGACCTAATCCAATCTTTCTTAAATAACCGCCAAATGAAGGTTGTTCTGAATGGGCGTGCCTCTTCGTCCTACAGCACGAATGCTGGTGTCCCACAGGGCTCTATCCTGGGCCCGATGCTCTTCCTTATTTTCATCAACGACCTCGCAGATGAGATCAAGTCCCAAGTAGGCATCTACGCAGATGACACTACAATATACTCCCGCACCAGTAAGAAACCTGTCGAGGCGGACAGACATAATCTCGCTGCTGACCTTGAACGGGATCTACACTCTGTGGTGAACTGGGGCAAGAAGTGGCTTGTCAACTTCAATTCATCTAAGACCAAGCTGTTGTCTGTCAACCATTACAGGCAACCTCTCCTGCCTCCCATAAGCATGGACCAAGCGATTCTCCTGGAGAGTAATACACTACGCCTCCTCGGACTTACCCTGTCCTCAGACCTCAAATGGAACCACTATATTGAATCCATAGCAAAATCTACTGCTAAGAAGGTTGGGTCACTATGTCGATCCAGGATGTTTTTTCCACCTGAATCCATCCTGCATATATACAAGTCAACCATCCGTCCGTGCATGGAGTACTGCTGCCATTTATGGTCAGGTGCTCCTGCCGTTCTCCTCAGTGTTCTTGACAAGCTCCAAAGGAGAGTCTGTAATGTGATAGGTACTGATCTGGCGACTCGACTGCAGCCACTTTCCCATCGTCGAAATGTGGCCTCCCTCTGTCTCTTCTATAAATATTTTCATGACTTCTGCTCGGATGAGCTTAAGTCACTGATGCCTCCTCAACAGGTGTTTACCCGTGCAACCAGACTGGCAACTGGGTCCCACCCATTCACAGTCAGGTTAGCCAAATGGAGACGACAATTCTACTCCTGCAGCTTCTTCTCTCGCACTTTCCGCCTGTGGAACTCGCTCCCGTATTCTTGCTTTCCTGACGGCTACAACCTTCAGAAATTTAAATGCAAAGTCAATACTCACTGGACTCTAGCTCTCTCCCCACCCCTGTATAACCTTCCCTTTCTCTCCACTTATGTATCTGTCATCGCACCTGCTTTCTCAGCTTTCTATTGTTCCTTTCTAACTAGTTTGTACTCCTCACTCTTTTCTAATTAATCTTTTTACATTTATGTAGCCCCCTGCACATCAGTGGCGTTTCCGCCTTGCTCGGGGTGAAATGATTAAAAAAAAAAATTCTATTTTTGCATTCTTCATTGTTTCAACATAATTTCATTCTTTGAATAAAATAGCTACTTACCTTTCTCACCTGATTAAAATCATTTGTTTAAATATTGACAGGTACTTGCCAAAGGTTGGCTGAAAAATGAGCAAAAATGGCCCTAAAAAGTAAAAATTTATATTAAAAGGAAAAGCCAAAGGATTTTTTTATTAAATTATATTTGTTAATCTGTTTCAAAAACTTCAAATCTTTTTCTTTGTCTTGTGGTAGTGGGTAACCATAGATTAGTATAAGAACTTGCCTTTTTGGGATGAAAAACACATTGACTTGGAAATTCTTGCAAAAATCAAATTGTCAGATGCTAATGAAACTTTCAGGACTTATTAACAAATGAATTAAATTATTTTGGAAAATCTTGGTTGAAAACATCTTGGTAAAAACTTTTCAAAGTTTCATGAAATTCATTTTTGCAGGATTTAATGTTTATAGTAACTAGTTATAAACAGAAGTCTTTGAAGAATTTAAATCAACAATTCTTTTTTCGTAAAACAGTCTCCAGTTATCAAAAATTTTCTGAATTTTAAAATAAAAAAAAAACTAAGACATTATTTAATTGGAAAATTTTTAATTGCATTAATGAATAAGATATAATATGGACATTATTGTCTTAAGAATTTTTTTTTTAATAAGAACTATACAAGAATTGTTTGCATTCTTTTAAATTTTTAATTAGAATAATTCATAAGTTCATAATTCATAAGTCTTAAATTTTTAAAATTGTTTATTAATTTGTACTGGTTAGGTGATATTATTAAAATTATATTTTCTAATCATAAATGGAAAAGCTTACTGCAATTCAATGACCCCCCCACCAATATTTGGTGGGGGTGGAGGGTATAAATGTGCTTATTTTTGTGAATACATAACATTACCAGAAAATAAGTGCAGTAATTATAGTTACTTTACAGGCAAAGTATCTAAAAATTCAATAAAACATTCGTTTTCTTTCATATTTCATAAATTATAATTACCGGGTAGTTAAAAAAAATTTTTACAAAAAAAGGCAGTATTTGTCAAGAACTTTTAGATTTATCCACCCCATAGAAAGTTATCAACACCTCATAAAAAGCACCCATCAGTGTTAAAAAATGAATTTCTGCGATATTTTCAACTAAAAATATGTTTCAAATCAGATTAATTAATTTTTAAATATGTTAATCTTCTTTAAAGTTACTTTTTGATAAAAAAAAAAAATTGTAGTGAGAGAATTGTAAATATGGGTAAAACTTTTAGCAATCAAAAAAAAACTCATTTTAATAAAAATTTAAATTTGTTTCGAAATACAGTAGTATATTTTGCTTATTGAAAATATTTAATCTATTAACTTAAAATTGAAATAAGTTACAAGATTTTTCATTTTGAAAACATCATTTTAAATCTTAGTTATCATTTTTCTTTGGAAATACCTATTTATAAGAAATATAAATCACTAATTGTTATATCTACATAACTGCATTTTACATTG
Source organism: Ascarosepion bandense (assembly GCA_037127315.1). NCBI lineage: Eukaryota > Metazoa > Mollusca > Cephalopoda > Sepiida > Sepiidae > Ascarosepion > Ascarosepion bandense. The sequence goes on from JBBBDQ010000279.1 coordinate 1,936,838, forward strand.
AACTAGTTTTTCTTGGTCAAGATTTTCATACTCCTTGATTATTGTTTTTTAAAAAAAAAAAACAAACAAAACAAAACAAATATCTGCAGCATATATCTGCATTTCCTCCCCCTGCACCATATTTTGGCCATTTATGATTCTTGATCCCTGGTCAGTGGAAGTAACTGAAATGTTTCCATATAGTTTTAATGATTTTAATTCTAGCTATTTCAGTTTTTGCATACATGCACACAATATCAAGTACTTTTGTTGACCAACATTCTATTTATGACAATTGATTTTAAAAAAAGAAAAATGATCTCTCTGGCATGTGTTTACAATGAGAAAAGATTTGTTCAGGTAAATGTGTGTACACCTTAATGATTGGATATCTGTTTTAAACAGATTAATTTTTATTTTAAGCACAGTATTACATCTTATCACTTGAGAAATCATTAAGAAAATGTGCATTTTTAAATTTTTTTTTATAAAGAAACCACTATTTTATCCAGTGTCTTCTAAGAATTAAATTACAAACATTAAAAATAACTTGAAATAATAAGATAAAAATGCTGGAATAAAAATAAATCCTTTAATTCTTTAGAAATTGTTTTGTTTATATATATTTGATATGGACTTAAGAAAAAAACAAATCTGAATGTGTGTCCTTTCCTTAAAAGGGGCAAATAGACCCTTGCTGGTTTGTGATGTTGGCCAAGGATGAATCTTTGGCAGGATTAGCATTAACAATAAACAAATCATCTTTATCAGTTTCCACAGAAATTTTCTTTTTTTTTTTTTTTTTTTTTTTTTAAATAGATGAGACTATAACGTCTCTTTTATGTGATCAAAATTTTGTTAGAGAAGACTCCTGCCTTAGACAATCTGCAACTTGGATTCAGCTGGAGATCCATTCATGTTTCAATATTATTCTTTATATTGATTCTGAACTTCATATCCATTATTTGAGTTGACAACTGAGCAGAATCCTCTAGATATTACTGCAAGATATTTTTCTGATTTGTCTTCAATACATCGAAGTTTTAGAGGATATTTTCTGTAAAAAGTGCATGCTTCCATCCTATCAACCATAGCAAGCATTTCAGTTGCCTGTCTACTTTTTACAACTTCTTATTCTGTGAGATTGCCAAGAAATAGGAATATAATTTTCACCCACAAGAAAGATAACATCCTTGAGATCCTTTTTTAATGCTGCATCCCATAATATGCTACTAGTTTCATTCCAGTAAGATTGCGTGGTGTTGGTTATTTACTCTGTGCGAGATATTTTCTTACTGCCTTCTTTACCAGTGATATGCTCTCCAGTTTCTTGTCTTTTAAGGATGACAAGCAGTATAGCCCGGCATTGCTCGGGTGTAATGAAAGCTTTAAAACTAATTCATGGTCCTGGAGCTCAGACTCAATAGTTGTCAAACCGTAGACTGAAAGAAAAATGAATGGATGTCAGTCAAATTTTGATTTCCTGGTATCGATATCAAATAAGTTTTTTTTTGTCGTAAACTAAATTTTGAAGGCTAAATAAGTTCTCGGAGTAAATAGTATCATGGCTGAGACTAAGAACTACAATTATAACCTACTTAGTTTTAGTTTCAGGTTTGGCTCTAAAATAAAAGGGCTGAAAAAAATAGACATACAGGCAGATAAACAGATACACACACAAACATCTTGCCTTTTTATATATATATATATAATCATCGATTTTCTGCACTATTGTAAGAACTGCAACCTTGAAACTTCTGAATATCGTTTCTTATGTCTTTGTCTATGAGTGTATCAAATTTGATTAAAATCAAACCACTCCTTCTATAACCCGAATTTTTCAATTATCGATTTTTGATATTTATTGAGGGTACCTCAACACAAAACCTAGCTAAGAACACTCGCAGACACTTATAGTACAACTGTAAATTTTCAAGAAAATTGGTTCAACCATTTCGAAGTCTATAGGTAACGGACAGACACACACACACACACACACACACACACACACACACACAAAGTTCCATTTATAAATGTTTACATGCCATGTTACTTAACTGAGAACTTAAACGAAGCTGTGTTCAGTTTTTCTATTGAGCTTCTGCATAATTTGAACTCATTTAACAACACTGTCTGAATTATAGCCAGTTTTTGCAGGTATCATAGGCATTGATTTGACAAACTCATCTTGACCAATTATCATGAACTCTCTTTGCTGATGAATCTTAAGACCAAGATATTTGAAGTGTGAAAATTCCTTTGATTAACCGTAAAGACTTTGCATTTTCTTCAAAATTTTCAGTTCCACCTAGAATAAGTATTCCCATTAGTTGATATGACTCCATTTATTTTCTAGTCACACATCAATCCAGCTTAATTATATTTATATGGGCATGCTCTACTTAGCTCTTCTCTTTTAAATACCATTCTTGGGAAATCTCTCTCAGTCCATACATGTCTTATTTAATTTCTATGTAGAAACTTCACATTCTGGGAAGGCTCCTAGAAAAACTATTCTTTCAAATTGTTTCCCTCGCAAAAAAGCTGCCTTCATATTCTTTGAGCAAGTGAGTCACTTCTAAACAGTTCTTGGTTTTTGTCTTGGAAATGCTTCCGCAACCAGTTTTGCTTTGATTATAATTCTATCCTTTGTCTCTTTTTTGGTACAAATCTATCTTGCAATTCTATTTGGACTTCAATCTGGTTTCAACAGAAGGCACTTTGTCAATTCCAGTTATGTAATTCTTTTGTTTTAGTTTCAGCCTATTCTACATTAACTGATGAGAGGAAAGTAACTTCTTCATTGTCTGATGAAAATGCCTTTTCATAGCCAGGAATGTGTGTGTGTGTGTGTGTGTGTGTGTGTGTGTGTGTGTGTATTTTTATTCTACCATATTCTTTTCAGTTGAGCCAAAACAGATCTTCACCCTCAACAACTACATTCATGTTTTTGTTTTTGTTTTTGCCATTAGCCTTTTCATCAGTTGTTGGTTCATTCAATTCAACTAAATCCTTATACAACTGCAGAGGACAAGGAACAGTTTCTTCCATATTTGAGCAAAACTTGCTTGTTTTCAGTGTCCTGGTTTCAACAGATGATTTTATTTGTTCCATTTTTTTAATAGAGGAGATCTCCATTTCTATATTGAAGAGCATCACTGGTTCTTGCTCACTTTTTGTTGCAAAGCTCTTCTACTGTTTTCAGATGATTTCACGTGTATGAAAGACTTTCTTGCTGCATGCATAGCATTCAAGTTGTTCAAGAAGCAGTACTTCTTCATTTGATGTAACACTGTCTAAAGGTGGAAACTTATCAGAACAAGATAACTGATTTGGACCATAGCCACTGAAATTATGCACAGTATTTTTGGAGATTAGTGACTAAGTAATGGCAAGTTCCAAACTGCAATCAGTATCTTTCATAGTTTTGAGTACCATTTCATTAGGTTTATCATTGTGGCACAGATTTAATCTATTGCTCTATAGACTTTGCACTGGTGTGGTTGATAAAATAATCAAGTTTTGAGCCATGTTCCTCAAGGCTTCATTGTTGAAATTTGATCTAGAATATGGATCAAAATATGCAATCCAAAACTGAAATACATCTAATTTCTGAATTTTCTTTTGACTTTGTATCTGGTAAAATGATCAATTAAATGAAGGATTTTAGTTCCTTTAATCTCTTTATGAAATAGTGTCTATGGATATTAAAGTATTTTGCTAAAAAGAAACTAAAAACAGGATTCGATTGTGTTATTTTGTATATTTTTGTTTTTGTTTTTTATAAGCGTTTCACCCCAAGCAAGGCATGTCACTGCCACTACTGTGCAGGGGGCTACATAGAGTGGAGAAAGGATGATTAAATATAGGAAATGTCAGAGGGTGGGTGATAGGCGGGTAGGGATACCGAGAATGGTTAAATATAGGAAATGTCAGAGGGTGGGTGATAGGCGGGTAAGGATACCGAGAATAAGGGTTGGGTAGATGAGAGTGTTCTGAGAATAACTGGGGGTTAGTGTGATAGGTGTCTATTGACCCTACATTTAAACACCTGGAGATTGTAGCTGTCAGGAAAGCAGACTTATAGAAGGGAGTTCCACAAGTGGGAAGCGCGAGAAAAGAAGCTGTTGGAGTAGAATTTACGGTTACATCTTATCTGTTTAACTGTAAAAGGGTGGGACCTAGATGCTAATCTAGTATCTCGTGTAAATTCCTGCTTAGGCGGCACCAGTGTTCTAAGTTCATCGGAGCAGAAGCCATGAAAGTACTTGTAGAAGAGGCACAGGGAAGCCACATCACGCCGGTGAGAGAGTTGTTGCAGCCAGTCTGCCAAGTCAGTATCAACCACGTTACAAATCCTCCTTTGTATTTTGTCAAGAAGCCCAAGGAGAGCAGCAGGGGCACCCGACCAGATATGGCAGCAATATTCAATACATGGGCGGATGGTAGATTTGTATATATGCAGAATAGATTCAGGTGGGAAAAACTTCCGGGCCCTGCACAGAGAGCCGACTTTCATAGCGGCAGATTTGGCAATGGATTCGATATAGTCATTCCATTTGAGGTCTGCCGAAAGTATAAGGCCAAGGAGGCGTAGTATTTTACCAGGCATGTCTTACAAGGGGACATGTTTAAAATGTTGGTAATTTCCTAAACTGTTTTATAAGTTCAACATCAAGAACTCCAGCATCTTTCAGGAGAGTAGCCAGTTTTTTCATGACTAGAATGATTCAATTGCTTGGAAGATTTTTCTGATGTTTTTTTTTTCTTTCTCCAACAGACTTGTTTTCAATATCTCTAGCAGTCATCAGGGCAATATTTTCCTTCTTTTCACAGTGAACTGTCATGATTATCATGGTAGAGTTGAATATCCATTGAACAAAAACATGAATGTTGAACAATTTTGATCCTAATATAAAATATATTTGAACATACAAGAGAAAAACAAATGAAACAGAGACCTTGCCAGTTAAATTTAATACAATTTTCTTAAAATAATTATTTCGATGTGTGTGTGTATATATATATATATATATATCTTTCCCTGACGATCCATAGGGTGAAACCGCGGTAGGTTGTGACTGACTTATAGATTTTTCATGTTCTTGCTTTACTTTCGTACTTTCGTATCGAGCACTTTTTCTGGTGTTTAGGTTCCATTTTTTTCTTTCCTGTGAATGCTTGACTGTTTGTTCTTGTTCCGTTGGTTTCTTTTTTTCATCCCCAATACCCGACGACATATTTCTTGTCGGATTTTGACGGATTTAGGTTCTGTTTGTTGGCATTTTTTCGAATATTTATGTTTATTTTGATTAGTGTAAACTTATGGATTCTAGTTTATTTGTATTATTAGTATTATATATATATGATATTTTAACAAAGGTTAATGATTTAAACACAATACAGATGCACCTTAGCTATAAACAAAATGAAAAATAAATTTGCTGATGTTTATCATATAATGCTTTCAATAAAAACTTTTATGATCTACTATAAAATCTTTAAATATCTAATGTAATCATTATAAATAACTGTAGACCTCAAAAATCCATCTTCTGTAAAATAATAATGCTTGTTTCTCATGTCCTTTTATAGATTCTATCTTTAATGCTAATAATTATCAAACAGTATTAAATTCTTAATCATACAAGCCCTACATTCTCTTGTGGGCTAACTTGTTACTTATCAAAACTTAGTGTTATTAATGCACATATTGATTATCAGACCCTATCGCGAGAAGACATGTGGTGAGTTTGAATTATAGTAAAATGACTTACAGATTATTTATTTGACTGACTCCCGTGCACGTCTTTCTCTCCTTTGATTAGTAATTGCTGTCCTTGAAATAACTGGTAGTCCACGGTGAGGCGTACTATTTTGTTTTTGTAGTCATTAGTTGAACATAGATTAGTATGGAGAGTTCAATATAGATGGAACCTATTACGCACTTTTGATTCGTGGGTTATGCTTGACGTCAAGCTTTATTCAAGGGGAGGCAACTGAAGATTGATAATTAGGCAATAAAGAGTTTACAAGCGGAATCAAATAACACAATAATGCCATTTAGTCATACATTTTTGTGAAGACATAGTGTTAGATTTTGCTCAGCTGCTTGGGAGTGGTGTGCTAACGAGAATCACCAACCTGTCATCTTTTCTACCTTTGAACCATGTGCTTAATGTACGTAGTACGTGTTTTCAGGGAGAATCTGGACACTGGTCAAGGGGACATAACTAAGTTTTTGTCAAGCGGAAACTAGAACGGCCCAGAGACGGAACAGACCGAACAAAAAAAGAACTGATGTCGCTTATTTGAAGATGTTCGGCCGTCAATCTTTTTTACGTAATACACATTAAGCTCGGTTTTTCACATGGATGTTTGAAAAAAGAGTCTGGGAATATATAATTAGTGTTTATTAAGATATGTCTAACACATGGTCATTTTCATGGCGCAGTCAACGAGGATCAAACTTACTAGCAAATGGTCTTCAGATTTTTCCCAATTGGTGTGTCGCGAAACTTGAATTACTTGCCAATTCCTTCTTGCGTAAATGTTTAAGTCAGTTATTTCTTTTTAAATGCATTTGGCTTGGTTAACAACAATATCGAAAAATAATTTTTTCTTTTAGTTATGGTCAACGAAGGTCACTAAATGTATTATTGTTACTCCATGTTGAAGGTCACAAAATAATTTATTAAAATAAAAAATATATTTTTTAATTTGTCTTTCTTCTTGAAAAAGAAAAACATTTTCATAATTAGTGACCGAATCATTAATCGTGATTTTTCTTTTATTAATCGTTGACAAGGGGTTATTGAAGTCCTAGGTGACTTTCCTCCATTGTGATCCAAGATTCCCTCAATTCCTATATTACTTTGAATTTGTTTGTTATTAAAGGATAAATCTCTCCTTCCGCAACTGGCTACAAATAAAATGTATCTCAGTTGTTTTCGATGGTCATTTCGGCTATCAAAATGGGAATTCGGAAATATATTTCAATTAGTTTATACGATCAAATTTAGTTACACAATAAACAAAGATTTTTTGTACGAAACATATTAAATTAATTATGCGATGGACAAATTATTTTTATGCTAAGTGTAATAACTTAATTACTTGCATAAAAAAGATTAGTACAAAAAAATGTAAAAAGTTAGTAGAAATAGAATAGGAAAACAGAGACCGTGACCGCTCTTATCTCAAAAGTTGAAGAAGGCACAAAGAAATAAGACTCATTCACTACGCAAAATTTAAAAGAATATTTATTACGGTGTACAAAGGAGAAGGGGGGGGGAGAAATTACAAACAAGAGGGTTGCATGACATTTTCGTTTTGTGCGACTTATACAAAGACTAAAACGGGATAACAATAAAATATACAAGGTATAAAACATTACACACTTCGAAAATGAAAAAAAAAATATCAGAAAATGCAAAAGGTGTTCCCACTTATGTTGCAGAAGCGAAGGAATGGGTGACCTAGGAGGCAGAACTGTAGATGTTATTACTGCTGTGGGGTTAATCACTTCTTCGCTTCACCAATCATAAATTCTGGAAGAAAAGAATATATCTGACTTTGGATAAATAAATGTATAATTTATTTACATATGTACAAAACATAAACTGCTATCCGGTGTTGCCGTGAAGAGAGAAGAAGAAAGCGAAGAGAAAGAGAAGGCGAAAGAGTGTCGGTTGCTGTCAGGTGATGTCCTGTGTCAACGGCGGCGTTGATGGTAAGGAGAAGCTCGTCGCTTGACCCCGAGCCGTGTCTCTGCACAAATTTTTCTCACCTCTGTCTGATGTTTGATTAATGCTGGGCTTTTTATAATAAGAGTGAAGCTTGCATAGACTTGTTACTTTTTCGAGGTTTCTCTTCTTTCACTGGTTATCTCTTCAATCGGTAGACAATTCCCTTTTCTAGTGTTCAATATATTTTTAACGTCGGCTCGCTAAATGAGTAATGAAAAATAATTGAAAAAGTGATATGCGTCGATCCCATGCGAAGAACCCAAATTTGTTATTCTACTTTGGTCGTCGAGTAGTCAACATCCGGTAACACGGTATTGAACTGTAAGCCATCTCAGAATCCAAGCTTAAATTGTGGTGATAAATACATAAATAAAAATAAATAATAACAAGGAAACCGAATAATTAAAATCGCCAGGCTACAATGCCATATTATGACCAACAAATAAGAAATCACAACCAGGATGTAAGAAAAGAAATAGATAAATAATAAGATTTCCCTATCTCTAAAAATAGTTTGACCAACCAAACGGAAAACTTTCACAACCAGGACATAAAACTGCGAGCCAATGGGAAACAGAGCAACCTTTTAAACGGATTTATAGTTGAGTGTATAAACAATATAAAATCAATCAATAATAAAATCGATAAAATACATTTTGTCCATTTTCAGAACCTGTAGTTACTCAGAGACATAATACGAGATTTGCATGACAATTGGTTAACATTAGACGACTAACTCTTCCAACTACATTGAAAACATATGTCTTTTTTCAACCACTTTGTGAAGTGGCGGTTACTGCATTTTGATACAAAAATGTTTATGCGTAAACAATTTAAACTGTATATCTGCACGAAAAAACAAAACAAAACAAAAAGAAAACATCTTAGTCAGCATTTTCGTCCTCTGAGGGACTTTATCAAGGCAATAAAGTCCCTCAGAATGAAACGCGTTGGCTAAGATATCCTTTCCTTTTGTCTTTTTTTCTACAATTTTAAAAATTTTGCACAACCATTTTAGAGGTTGTCTCATATCTCTGACCCTCATTTAGAACCTACAAGATTAGAAATGAAAATGACTCCAATACTGTCAATGTCTCATCTGTAAAAAAACAGGATGCTAAACATCCACTTACGAGGTATAAATTATTAGAACTTTACAACAGTTTGGTTGCAGATGTTTACCTAGTCCTGTAAAAAGTAGCGCACAATCATTTACTAATGCAAAGTGTTTATTATTTGGCAAAACACTGTGTATGTCACCAACAAAATTATTCTACATTTCTATGCCTTTCGGGGTTTTTTAAAACCGAAAAATATTTCTTTTTTTTAGAGTAGATATTCCATTAACAATCTTTTGGAGATAACAATGATTTTTCCAGATATAAGTTTTACTATTTAATCCATAAGTGGGAGGAGAAAAGTTGGCTTCGTACCTTTCCCAAAATTAATTGCACAGAAGTGAATGTAACAAACACGACTGGAATTCGAACTCTGCTCTCCGATTCTCACCCCGATCTGCTATTCATTGCACCACACACTCACATCCACTAGATCGATACATTTTAGGTCAGTCAGTTAGTTAAGTGCCATACGTGAAACACGCTTGGGCGATCATGTCTCTTTCGAGACATGACTGACTGGGCAGAAGATTATCCCGCTGTAGGTTGTCATTGCTTTCTGCGGTAGATTGGTTGCCAGCCAAGGCTATAGAATCCAATCTGTCCTGTTATTTAACCCATACCATAACTGGAGGGAAGAGATGGATACATACCTTTCCCAAGGGTATTTGTGCGTAAGTGAATACAATAGATTCAACTGAATTCGAACTCGGCTCCCCGATTTCTCGTTCCGAGCCGATATCCAATACACCACAACGCACATTTTAGGTACCTCAACTAAATTACTGAAAAAAAACTGCATAGAATGAAAAAAGACCAAAACTTAATAAAAATGAACATTTTCCATCAAAATGTTTATATTATTATTAAGAGGAAAGATCAAAATATTTTTTAATTATTAAAAAAAAAAGAAAGAAAATTAAGTCACTTATTGTTTTGAAAAATTTTGCCTTTATTTCCGAAAATTTGCTCCAAATAATAAAATAAAAATGCAGTAGAACTATGACATTATTTAATTAGATAAGATTTTAATTGCTTTAATAAATAATATATAAATTAAGGACATTATAAAAAGTCACAACTAAATAAAAACAAAGTTTTATTGTCAAAAGGTTTATGCTATTGTTAAGAGGAAAGATCAAAATATCTTTTCATTATTTTAACATTTTTAATCCTTTCTGACAGTTTCCAAATTTTTCGACAGCGAGTGACCAGATTTTTACTAAAGTTTACTATGGCAAATGTAGTATTACGAAGCTCATTTTTAGTTATAAAAAAATAATATTTGTTTCAAATCCAATTAATTTAACTTTCAATTTGCTAATTTGCCACACACAATGTGTCACAGATATATATTTAATTTTTGCAAGAGTTTGAAAACCGAGAATTAAGCTTGATTTACAGATTCCAATCAACATAACTTCCATTTGAAATATATCAGAATATTTTGCTTACTGGAGAGAGTAAATTTAAATATTGAACTTTAAATTAAAGCTAAAATTAAATCTTTAAGAAAGCTTTTTCATGTAAAATTCACTTTAAAACGTAGATATCGAACATAAATGGAGATACCTACCTGCATAGTGTTTTAACACGTTCTGATATCATTAACTGTCTGACGGTTAGGTTACAAACGTGACCAATTTTCGCATTCCAGTTTGTATTAATTTTTTCACTGACTGTTGAACTTTGAATTTTTGGTAGGATCGATGGAAGTTTCCAGGTCATAGAATCGTCATTTATTCAATCGCCTCAAACGACACTTATCAGGAAAGTATGACGCAGCTGGCTTATATGTATAAAATACATGTTGGATTAGTAAGCGTTTGTACCTTACTTTTCAGATATTTAATATATATATGTTTTCAGAATCCTCCTTTTTGAAACCCGACTCTGAATGTGCACGTAACAGAAAAAAAGACTATTTTTATTTTTATCGTAAAAATTCTCTCATACTTTTTGCTTACTCCTATTTTTTTGTAACAAAAATATTTTGAATTCGAAAATGAGAGATTAGAAATATTATTAGGAACATAAAGCAGGCGTTTTAATCATTATCATTATCATCATTGTTGTAAGAACATTTTTATTTCTTTTGATTAGCACACATTCACTTTCGAACTGTAAAGTTTAGGGGAGATAAATTGAGGATAACGTAAATGTAAGGGAGGTAACTGCGTTTATATACGACTAAACTTGATATCGTTATGCATCGATGTTTATATTTAAACTAGTTGTCTTACTCACTCTAGCTGTAGGCTAAATCTGTAATTGTGTAGTGAGCGTAGAACAATTATATAAACAAGAAAAGAAAAAATCAAATTAAAACAAGGCATTTGCGTTCTTTTAAAATTCTTCTTGTCTCTTTCTACCTTTCTCTCTCAATTATGAGAAAGCAACTCCATCAAATAAAAAAGAGAAAGAAGAAAAGATTGAACAAGGCTGCAAAACGGCGAAAGTTTGTTGGACTAGGGGTCTGGTCATTGTGATTAGAAGTCTACAAATATAAGAGAGGCTCCACGCATAACTTCTGCGACAAAAAAAAAAAAAAAAATGAAAAAGAAATGTACAACAGAAAATAAATAATAATTCTTCTGACCAACCAAAAAAAAAAAGAAAAAAAAAGAAAAAAAAAAGACTTTTGTTGATGTTAGCCAAAACCAAGCTTAGCACCAGAAGTCTGAAGCCCTGACTTAAGAGGCGAGTGACAAAAGAGAAAATCTTCCCCTCCCCGAGAAATTAACCCAACACGTTACGTGGAAGAAGTTAACCAGTCGTCTGCTAAAGGCATGTATCCGCACTTCTGGGGGTCGAGAAACAGTAGATTGACACCCGCAATAAGTTTTCTAAGTAAACACACTACTGCTAGTAAAGTCCTACTTGTAAACTTTCAACTACTGAACGAACGGACTTTCGCCGACCCGAATTACAAAAGACTCACTCCAATCGAAATCAAATAAATATTACTTGTTTATACCTTCGATTATGTTCGTTTATTTACAAATTTTTCGATAAATATTACTAAGAATATTTGACACTCCTCCACACTGATTACTGAAAATATTTAAAGAAAGTTGAGTGTATTTATTTTGAGTGTATAGTGACTTAGTGTAGAGACAGGGAAACACGTACAGTATTCCAGCTTGTGAACAACGGATCAACAATAACAAATATTTAGCGCGTAGTCAATCGGAGAAGTTACAGAATCTATCAACTTAATGCTAACATTATTCTTAATAAACCAGGAATAATGTTCTCATTTATAATTCTGATCATAAATTACAAAACGTGATACAGTAGCAATAAAGTTGTACATTAAAGAAAATATGTTGCTCTGCTGATGTTGATGCGTGTATGTGAGTTACCCGAAATAATAGAAGACAATATTCGCCATCTGTACGACTCTACATGCATTTTAACATTTGTTGTACCTATATTCACGTATTACTTTAATTGTAAAAACATTAATTGATATGTGTATATCTGAAAATGTTATTTTTAAACTCAGTTTGCTTTTCTTGATTTTATAATCATTTTATGACTTATAGTGGACTATCTACAAGGCCAAATTCCGTTAACCTGAAACAATTTACTACTACCCTTCACTAGAACGGACTCTCACTACAACGGGAAAAGAATACATAAGCAACCCACTATAAGAGACAGGGAAACACGTACAGTATTCCAGCTTGTGAACAACGGATCAACAATAACAAATATTTATTTAGCGCGTAGTCAATCGGAGAAGTTACAGAATCTATCAGCTTAATGCTAACATTATTCTTAATAAACCAGGAATAATGTTCTCAATTCTGATCATAAATTACAAAACGTGATACAGTAGCAATAAAGTTGTACATTAAAGAAAATATGTTGCTCTGCTGATGTTGATGCGTGTATGTGAGTTACCCGAAATAATAGAAGACGATATTCGCCATCTGTACGACTCTACATGCATTTTAGCATTTGTTGGATCTATATTCACGTATTACTTTAATTGTAAAAACATTAATTGATATGTGTATATATAAAAATGTTATTTTTAAACTCAGTTTGCTTTTCTTGATTTTATAATCATTTTATGACTTATAGTGGGCTATCTACAACAAGGCCAATTTCCGTTAACCTGCAACGGTATACAATTACCCTGCTGATGTCGATGCGTGTGTGTGAGTTACCCGAAATAATAAAAGACGATATTCGCCATCTGTACTACTTTACATGCAAGAATTAGTATATTTATCAAGAGGTTAGTTGATATATCTGCTGCCCATCTCATTACTCTTTTCTCTTCATATTCATTATCAAAAATTCTGTTCCCCATTCTTCCGCATCCTATAACCCCTTGTGTGCGTTGTGGTGCAGTTGATATCTGCTCGGAACAAGAAGACGGAGAACCGAGTTCGAATTCCAGTTAGAGTTATTTTATTCACTTCGTATAAATATCCTTAGGAAAGGTATTAATCCGTCTCTTCCCTCCAGTTATGGGTCAAATAACAGGATATTGGGTTCTATAGCATTGGTTGGCAACCAATCTACTGCAGAAAGTAATGGCAACCTAATGCGGGATAATCTTCTGCCCACTGAGTCATGTCTCTTTCGAGACATGATCGCCCAAGCGTGTATCAAGTATGACACTTAACTGATTCAATACACGGACGAATAGTAGGTTTTTATATTTTTGGACAGACAGTATGACTTCCGATTTGCCAGGTCCCCTCCTGATATGCCAACGACCATCACCGAGTACATATGCTTGCTTGGTTTGAGGACGCTTGCTTGTTTTGATCCCATCGCTCCTATCAAACCGCATAATGAAGTTCGTCTTGAACGGGCATACCTCCACATCCTATCACACGAACGCGTGTGTCCCCCAGGGCTCTATCCTAGTCCCAACGCTCTTTCTGATCTTCATCCGTGATTTCTCTGATGAGATCAAATCCCAAGTACGCATCTACGCTGATGACACCACCATTTACTCCCACCTCAGTAGGAAATCTGACAAGGAAGTCAAAGATAACCTCGCTGCCGATCTTGAGAAGGACTTCAAATCTGTGGTGGACTGTGGTAAGAAATGACTCGTAAATTTGAATGCTTCTAAAACGAAGCTTGCTATCTCAACCACCATAGACCTTCTCCCCATCAACCTGCTCCCCATCAACATGGACCTAGCTAATCTCCCCAAAAGCAATACACTGCGCCTCTTCGGCCTCACTCTCTTCCGACCTCAAGTGGAACGATTACATTGAATCAATAGCTAAATCTACTGCTAGGAATGTTGGGTCACTGTGTCAGGCCAGGGAACTTTTCTCGCCTGAATCCATCTTGCACATACACAAATCAACTATCCGCCTGCATAGAATGTTGTTGCCATATCTGGTCGGGTGCCTTTGCTATTCATCCCGGGGTTCTCGACATGCTCCAGAGAAGAATCTGTAATGTGATTGGTCTCGACTTGACTCCAGCCACTTTCTCATCAACGGGATGTGGCTTTCCTTTGTTTCTTCTACAAATATTTTCATGGCTTCTGCTCTAATGAGCTTACGTCACTGGTGTCTCCTCTACAAGAATTTACTTGAGCAAACAGACTGGCAACAAGGTCTCACCCATTTACAATTAAATCAACCAAATGCAGCAGTCACTTCTACTCCAACAGCTTCTTTTATCGCACTTCCCGCTCGTAGAACTCTCTTCCATATGCTCGTTTCCCTGATAGCTACAATCTCCAAGAGTTTAAATGCAGTCCTTCTCTTGTCCTTTTCCCAACACTCTTTGTATCTTGTTTTTCTCCCTTTTCACTCTACTTTCACAACTCTCTTCACCAGTATTTCTATCCTTCTCTTGCCCTTTCTCTGGCACCCCCTTTAACCGGTTCTTTTCGCTCTCCTTCTATGTAGATTTTCACTCTCTTCTTACGTAGCCCCCCCCCCCCCCGGTGCACCACTGACAGTACTGCCTTGCTTGGAGGGAAATGATTATAAAAAAAAAGATGGACTCTGACGAGAACTTCCTGGAACAGTGACCCAGCCTTCTTCGCCTGATCCTTACTGATGGGAGGTAGGAGGAAAGTTTCTCTATGGTGATTAAAGAAGAATAGCTTCATTTTGGGAGCATTAAAATTTACAAGCCATTTTTTACTACAGTTCAACACAGATTGAAGGTCCTTTTCAAGAGCAACAACCAAGTTGAACTTTCTCACAGATTTCTTATTGAGATTTCTTTTTTCATAATCATATCGCCCCGAAGCAGGGCATTTTATTGCCACTGTTTTGCAGGGGGGTTACATAGGAGGAAAGTTATGAGAAAGAGCGACAGGTTATAGAGAGTGTGAGAAAGTAGATAAGAGAAGGACGAGAATACTGATGAGAGTGGAGTGGACGGAGAAAGAAGCATGAGAAAGAGGATGCAGATTAATGAAATAGGAGATGACTATTGACTTTACATTTAAATTCTTGGAGATTATAACTGTCGGGAAAGCAAGTAAATGAGAGGGAATTACACAGGCGGGAAATGCGAGAAAAGAAGCTGATGGAGTAGAATTTGCATTTACAATTTATTGGTTTCACAGTAAAAGAGTGGGACCTAGTTGCTAATCTTGTGGCTCGAGTAAATTTATACATAGGGGGCACCAGTGAGCTAAGTTCATCGAAGCAGAAGCCGTGAAAGTATTTGTAGAAGAGACACGGAAGCCATATTGCGCCGGTGAGAAAGTGACTGTATCTATCACAAAACAGATTGTCCGTTGGATTTTGTCAAGGACACCTAGGTGGATAGCAGGAGCACCCGACCAGATATGGCAGCAGTATTCAGTGCACGGGCTGATGGTAGATTTATATATGTGCAGGATTGTTTCAGGCGGAAATAAACTTCTTGGCCCTACGCAGAGAACCAACTTTCTTAGCAGCGGATTTAGCTATAGATTCTATATAGTCATTCCACTTGATGTCTGTTGTGAAAGTTAAGCCGAGGAGGCGCAGTGTTTTGCTTTCAGGGAGACGAGCCTGATCCATGCTAATGAAGGGTAGGAGCGATTGTCTGTGATAGTTAATAGATAGCAGCTTCGTTTTGGAAACATTAAAATTCACGAGCCATCGGAGGTCCTTTTTAAGCTCGGCAGCGAGGTTTGCTTTGTCAGCCTCAGCAGATTTTTGATCGATGCGAGAGTAAACTGCAGTGTCGTCAGCGTATATGCCTACTTGGGATCTTATTACATCTGGGAGATCGTTAATATAGATAAGGAAAAGCATAAGACCTAGAATAGAGCCTTGAGGAACACCCGCGTTCGTATGATAGTATTGGGAGGCATATCCGTTCAATACCACCTTCATTGCGCGATTTGAAAGGAATGACTGGATAAGGTCAAACAATTGTCCAGTTATACCATAACTTCGAAGCTTCCGTAGAAGGCCAGCATGCCAGATTCTGTCAAACGCTTTGGAGATATCCAGGGCAACAGTTCGGGTTTCGCCGTTCTTGTCGAGAGCCTGGTGTATATATTCAGTGATGGTCGTGAGCATATTAGCAGTAGACCTAGTGAAGTGGAAACCATACTGTTTGTCAGAGAATAGTCTGTGTGATGTGAGATGTTGAACCACCTCGTCGTTGATGATGGAGTAAATGGTGGTGTCATCTGGGTAGATGCCTACTTGGAAGATCATTGAAGATCATTGATGAAGATCAGGAAAGGCATAGGACGTAGGACAGAGCCTTGAGAGACACCGCATTCGTATGATAGGATCTGGAAGCATGCCTGTTTAATACGACCTTTGTTATGCAATTTGATAGGAAGGATTAAATTAAATTGAACACTCGTCTAGTTATACCATTGTTTTGTAGCTTGCACAGTAGGTCAGCATGCCAAATCCTGTCAAATACTTTCGATATATTCAGGGCAGCCGCTCGAATTTCGCCGTTCTTATCAAGAGCCTGGTATATGTATTTTATCAGTGGTAGACCTAGTAAAGCGGAAGCCATACTCTTTTTCAGAGAATAGGTTGTGGGGTGTGAGATTATGAATTATTTCAGCATTGATGATAGCCTCGAGCACTTTGCCAAAGATAAGAGGCTGATTGGTCGATAATTAGAGTTTGTCGGAGGGTTATCCTGAGTTAAAAAAAAACGGGAACTACAGAGGAGGATTTCTAGTATGCAAGAAAGCAAGAAGCAGCGAGGCAATAGCTGTAGATTTTGGAGAGATCAAGGGAGAGTTCAGGGGCACATTTGTTTAAGACGATGACGGGTATTACGTGACCTCCGCTTGCCTTATATGAGTTAAGCTTAGAAATTATGTTAGAGACCAGAGACGGGATTATGTATACATCATTCCGTTGAATTTGAAATTTCGTTTTTTAAATGTATTTTTATGTTCAAATTTTTCGCGATTTCTAACGTTATGTTCCTGTCATTCAATAACTTTACAAAATCTCTTCTCTCCTTTAAGATTATCTGTTTACTTACAATATCAACAACTACCAAATTGCATAATAAAATCTTACACAAGTAAATAAGTTATTTGATAAAAACAGATGACATGAAATTTACATGGTATATAACAGATGGCTGCTTGTACCTGAGTATACAAGTCTGCTAGGGCGGCTAGCTAATCTCCGTTATAGATGCATGCTCAGGCACATTTATTTGTTTCTTCAACACACACAGAGCCCACCTGTGGTTTATACTACTACTATGCTGAACGGATCTTAGTTACAGTTTCTGAGAGAGCGCGCGTTATCTGACGTGATCAACAGTTTCAACAAAGCCAAGAAGCTTAAACACTGATTTACGATAACTTGTAACTTCGTGCTAGACCAACCATCGACAGCTCAGCAAAGAAAACCGTCTACCCAATTTCACTCTCAACGTGCCGCACCTTAGGATCGCCTACTCCAGGCCGATAACATCAGGAAATCAGCTTCTTGACTAATCGACCCTGGTGAGATTCGAAACCGGGTCTCACGGTCAGAAAGTGAACATTCTCGGTCACGTCCCTACATAGCATACTCATTTATTAAATATTAACATATCCTGAAAATTTGACAAAAATTGGTTGATTAATATGAATTTTATTGCGAAGTCATGTATATTAAAGTGTAGTAATATAGATGATTTTGAAAAATACTATATATATATATATATATATATATATATATAGTATTTCTCGGATACTAAAAATATTATATATGTATATATATGCTTTTATTAGTATATATATATATACTCTTTTTCTCTGGCTATATATGTATATAAAATATATTAATATATATATATATATATATTCTCTCTCTCTCTCTATATATATATATATACATATATATATATATATTATTTCTCGGATACTAAAAATATTATATATGTATATATATGCTTTTATTAGTATAAATATATTAATATATATATATATATTTATATATATATATACTCTCTTTCCTCTATATATATGTATATAAAATATATCAATATATATATAAATATTCTCTCTCTCTCTCTCTCTCTCTCTCTCTCTCTATATATATATATATATATATATATATATATATATATATATATATGATCAAATATAGCTTTAAAGTATGTTGTATCTACGGGTAAAATTGCTCCATATCAGAGATAGAGCGAATGTGAATATAAAAGTGGACACAGAGGTTTAAACCAAGCGGCGACAGTCTGTTTCATGCCTGAACGCAAATCTTCAGGCCATAGTGTCATCATATGTATCAATAGAGCAGAGATTTATGAATTTAGATGTGTCTTCACAAATCGACAACATCTTAGCCACGTACACTGAACGATTCATTTCATTATCCGCGACAAACTTGCTGAGTTCAGAAAGGTCAAACCGATTATAGTTAAAAAAAATTGCCCTGTTTATCTTATATTACTCTGGACTGAAGCTAACTGTAAAATCTTAACTAGAAAGATTGCATCAAGTGTTCGTGCTTGTTAGTTCTCGGCTGAGGTTCGAGTGGGGTTTCATACCCGATCTATTTTCTGTTCTAGTCGCAACGAGGTTCTCCCACTTCATCACGTAAATTCTGTGAGTACTCAATATAATTGCGGTTGTGGTGTGAACTAGTCAGCGTCTAGATACAGCACGTTCCAAGTAAGATCAGGAATTATACCATGGCTTTCAATGAACCTGTCCCAAATACCCATATGTGAGCACCTTTTTAATGACAGAAAGTGTGCTGCTGAGTTTAGTGTCGACTGGTTCACGACTGTATCTCGGGCACACTTAATATTTCATTTAAAATTGCTAGAGTCTCTACATATCAGGTCCCGCATCACGCCCTCGCTGATTTCTAACATAATCTCAAAACTTGATCCTCACAAAGCGAGTGATGGGGACGCAATCCCAATCATAGTCTTGAAGAAATATGCCCCCTGAACTCTCCTCTGTCCTTTCTAAGCTCTACAACCTCTGCCTATCTTCCCCCTGCTTTCTTCTCTGTTGGAAGTCTTCTTCTGTGGTTCCCGTATTTAAGAACACTGGGAAACCCTCGGACCCCGCAAATTACCACTCTATCAGACTTCTTCCGATCTTTGGCAAAGTGTTCGAAGCCATTATCAACGCCGAGGTCGTTCAGCATCTCACAGCCCACAAACACTATGGCTTCCGCTTCACCAGGTCTACTGCTGATATGCTAACGACCATCACCGAGTATATTTACCAGGCTCACGTCAAGAATGGTGAAGCCCGAACCGTTGCCTTGGATATCTCTAAAGCGTTCGACAGAGTATGGCATGCCGGCCTTCTACGGAAACTGCGAAGCTACGGCATAACTGGACTTTTGTTGGACCTAATCCAGTCATTCCTCTCTAACCGCACAATGAATGTGGTATTAAACGGACATGCCTCCCAGAACTACCCTACAAACGCGGGTGTCCCCCCAAGACTCTATCCTAGGTCCTACGCTCTTTCTAATCTACATCAATGATCTTCCCGATGCCATAGCATCCCAAGTAGGCATGTACGCCGATGACACCACAGTTTGATCTCGCCTTGATAAAAAATCTGGTGTTGATGACCAGGCGAACTTCGCTGCCGAGCTTGAAAAGGACCTCCAAACCGTGGTGGATTGGGGTAAGAAATGGCTCGTAAAATTCAATTCTTCCAAAACGAAGCTGCTGTTAATTAACCACCACAGACAACCGCACCTCCCTCCTATTAGCATGGAACAGGCTTGCCTCCCAGAGAATAAAACACTACGTCTGCTTGGCCTGACACTCTCAGCGGACCTCAAGTGGAATGACTTAGTCGAATCCATTGCTATATCCGTTGCTATGAAAGTCGGCTCTCTGTGCAGGGCCCGGAAATTCTTTCAGTCTGAATCTATCCTGCACATATATAAATCTACCGCCCGCCCGTGTACTGAATACTGCTGCCACATCTGGTCGGGTGCCCCTGCTATTCTCCTCGGGGTTCTTGACAAAATACAGTAATGTGATCGATACCGACTTAGCTGACCGCCTGCAGTCACTCTCTCACCGGCGTGACGTGGCTTCCCTGTGCCTCTTCTATAAATACTTTCACGGCTTCTGCTCTGATGAACTGAAATCACTGGTGCCCCCTAGGTGTGAATTTGCACGAGATACTAGATTAGCAACTAGGTCCCACCCCTTTACAGTGAAACCGATGAAATGTAACCGCAATTTCTTTTCCAACAGCTTCTTTTCTCGCACTTCCCGCCTGTGGAATTCCCTTCCGCATGCTTGCTTCCCCGACGGCTACAACCTCCAGGTGTTTAAATGTAAGGTCAATAGACATCTCCTAACACACTAACTCGCACCCATTCTCTCCAACACTCTCCCTATGTACATCCTAACTCGTTTATCACCCTACTTCTGACATTTCCTATACCCAATCACTCTATGTAACCCCCTGCGCTATAGTGGCAGTGGAATGCCTTGCTTGGGTGATATGATTAAAACAAACCTTCTCTCTGTAAGCAGAGTGAATCTTTGCTGGGACTTGCTATCATTAGCCTCTAGTGCTTCTTTCCCTTCCATATTTAGATATATTTTTTTAAGTTTGAGAACTTTTAACATCATGCTATGCGGTTTTTCGGCAATTGAGTGGAGGGACCTAAGTTTAAGTTATTTTATTCAGCTGTCCGCCATACATATTGAAGTCGTAATATATATAGAAAGGCGGTAAAAGCACATAAAATCATGTTACTGTACTATTAATGCTGACGATCCACAGCCTTCTACATCCGCCATGTAAATAAACAAATTGAATGTAAATATTGGTAAATTTTACATAAATTGGTTTATTTTCTACTATCGCAAAATAATCTTAATAACTGTATTTGTTATTTAATCTTACAAAATCATTTTATTTATAATGTTTTCGAGCAAACCACATTCACAAATAAAGAGTCCGCGATGTATTGTAATCGCCAAATTGTAAAATGTCTACATTTACAAGTATGTGTAGCGTTGGGAGCTGGTTAATTTTTCTTTGATTCTGCCTTGTGTCATATTTAACCGAACTCTGTACAGCTTACAAGTTTTATGCAGTTATCATCGGAATTATTTTCAGAAGGTTTTCATCAGAAGGTTTGTTGTCAGTAGGTTGGAATATGTAGAATTGTGTGGAATAGTGTAAGAATAAAATATACATTTTGCATTTTAAAAATAGAGATTTATTAAAAGAAGGAATAACAAGAATTCGTATAAATTAATGTTGAATGAGAAAGTTAAAGATATCAAGAGTTCGTACAAAATGTTCGTAGTAGTAATTGTTGAAAGAGATAAGGAGAAAGAGAAAGAGGACAATGTCCGAGTCTCTTGAAGTTGAAGTTACATTTTAAATGTTCCGTCTCGCGGCTCCCATCTGACTCTCTGACTGACTGACGCTGATGAAGTTCTTTTATTGTAATCTAGATTTTTTGGCACTTTTTTTAAAGTCCTCTTTGGTCTTGCAGTTCGCTCCCATTCGTCAAAATCATTTTAACAGCTACTTGCGAAATCTGGTTTCGACATTTTCTTTAAGTAGATGGTCAATCCTTTTTCTATTTGGGAAAACCAGGATTTCACACGTCCTTGTGAATTTTTGTAAAAGTGAAGAAGAAGGCTGATTTTAATTAATTTCTTATACGCTCCATATGTACGTACATGTCTTCGTAAATTTAAATTAATTTTAATTTGGTACTATGTTAAAAACTAACATTTAGTTGTTTGTAACCTTAAAATAGATTCTTATTGATGATATATTATTAAAAATGCATTTATAAATAAAATACAGAGCTGGGAATGGTTATTTGTGATATAGCCTAGTGACAAGTAAATTCAACTTCAGTCATTTTCAACATAAATCGCCTCTTTTGGAACAAATTACCGACGTAAGGTGAGGTTTACCTACATGAGGAAACGCCTGTGTTCTTTCCCAACGAAAAATAAAACGAAATTGAACTTGGTGGAGATTTTCTGTGGGCTGTATGGTTATTTTTACGATTTCGAAACCCGCCCTCACTGACTACTAGAGACTCGGTTTTTCTGGTGGGTCTATAATTTTTTTTTATTTACTAATGTGGCTGAATAGGTGTGTGATAGTGGCTGAAACTGTGTGTTTTATTTGACTGATTAAATCCAGTGCTTTTTGGATAGATGATTAAGTTGCACGAACTTCGTAGATAGCTGTTTGTGAAAACTGTATACCTTGAGTATACATAAATTCTACATTTTCAATTAAAGTTGTTTTAATTGAATTAATGAATAAATGAATCGCTTAACTTTTGCGTGGCCTCGTTTCCATTAGCCATAGCATGTGACGTCACGCTAGACCATTTCAAACATCTAGTTTGTTAAAGAATACCCGGATGCAGACAAAGGAATTCTAACTACCAAACAGACCCCACATGGGTTTTTGATAATGCGTGCAAAAGTCGAAAGTACAAGAATCCAACAGCTCTCTAAACTGACTGTAATCAGTTATGGAAGGGTTTGCCAGGAGATCATATATAGAGAACTTTCCGACAAAACCTCGCATGTGAGAACTCAAATTCGAATTGATTCTTTTGCGATTAGTCATCTGAAGTGATTTGATTGTCATTTAACAAAGTCCAATCACGTCGATTCAAGTGACATCGACTCCCCTTTGCGGAATAATCTGAACTCCCCTACTCTTCCTGGAAGAACAAGGGAATAACAAGCCAAAGAAAAAGAGAATAAAATCAATACAAACCAACCCTGGAATTTGGATATTCTGGTAACAAAAGGGGGAAAAGGCGAATAAATTGTTGCATATATTTCGTTGGTAAGAAAAGCTTGGAACAGTTTAAACACTCAACACTATTTTCATTATTTCTATAAATAAATAAAAATAATAAGCAAAAACAAAACAAAAATAATAAAAGAATCTAAATTAATGATTCAAGATGAGCAACATTATTTTTGATCAATTCTGCTTATGTTGAAGCAAATTATAGATTCTTTTATGAGAGAATGGCCTTGATTTCGAATCAATCAGACTTTGCAGCAGTCACAACTTTCGGGATCATTTCTTTTAGTAGTTTTGATTATTCAAGAAGTTTTCAAGAGAATACAAAATATAAAAATCAGTGGACAACAGGCTGCAAAAAAGTGAGATAGAATTCCGTCCACAAATTGCAATTATTTCTATCGTTTATCCATACTAAGTCTCGCTGTGCAGTTGATAATAAATGATAATTGCTTAGATAACAACAATAACAATACTATTGATGATTATGATAACGAAAGTAATAATAATTCAATGTAGGTGCCTCCACTCATTTTCGATAACTAACGTTTAAATTGAATTTTTATAAATAAAAAGCTTTCTTGAAACTTTTATTGTAGTTAAGCTAAAAAATTAAATTTACTATTTTCACCCAACAAAATACTCTAGTGTATTTCAAACAGAAATTCTATTCGTTGGAATCTAAAATTTTGAGATTTTTTAAAATCTTTCAATTTTTCGGCCATTTTTGAGCGATCGACACATTTGTAAACAACAGTTAATTCTCGGTTTTAAAAATCTTGTGAAAATAAAATATACATTTGTGACACATTATTTTTGAAAAATTAGCAAATTTAATATTAAATTAATCTAATTTACACAAGTATTCATTATTTATAGCTTGCAATTTAAAATAAAACAATTTTTTAATCACAGAGTTGAAAATTATTACCTGAAATGTGTTGACAGTTCGCAGATGCGAGATAAGTGTATGGCGATTACACAATTGTACATATTTTTTCTGGTAAGGGGAAGAAATCCTGAAACACATGACCTTTAATGTACACATATAAATTATCATGCAACCTCCCCGCCAAAAAAAGAGAAACTTCAAATCTACACACAAAATATTAAAAATTATTTAAAAAATATGAAAGCACGATGATTTGTATTAAACTTTTTCAATGTTCAATTAGTAAATGTAATCTTCACTTAATAAGTTTATAAACTAACTCCAACAAATCTTTGAAGTATTTTAAAAATATTTTTGAAACTTTATAAATTATTATAATTAAACAAAAAATGAAAACAATTCTTTTAAAATTTCATTATTAATCGAAATTTTTTTTCCTGCAGACTCTAATGTCCTTAAATTATACTATTTATTAAAGAAATTGAAAGGTTATTAATTTAAATAATGTCATAGTTATATTGCATTTTTTATTTTATTATTTGGAGCAGGTTTTCGGAAATAAAGGCAAAATGTTTAAAAAAATAATAAATGATTTACATTCCTTCATGAGTCTTGCGTTTAACTAATAAAACCAATTTTTGCAACAAAATTTAATTTCTTAAAATTTCATGGATTTACGTGGAGAGAGGGTAACAAATATTAAACAAAAATATTTTATCAATATTTTAAAAAAATAATAATTTAAAAAATAATTTCATTCATTTGTAAATAAGTTCTGAAAGTTTCATTAAAATCCGACAATTATTTTATTTTTGTAAGAATTTCCAAATTAATGTATTTGTCACCAGAAAAAAACTGAGTTATGTAATATTACGTTTTTTATTTTAAACTCTCGTAACGATTTGGTTACCCGCTAACTAAAATCAAAACAAGATGTTTTACTAAAATTTAGAACGTATTAGAAAGGATTAAATAATTTTTTAAAATAATTAAAAAATACTATGATCTTTCTTTTAAATAATAGCATAAACATTTTGATGGAAAATGTTAGTTTTTATAAGTTTGGGGCCTTTTTTATTCATACTATGCTGTTTTTTTTTCAGCGATTTAGTAGAGGTAACTAATTCAATAAGGCATATGATCATCAGGGCTATTAAATTATAACTAATTGATAAAAAACAACAATTGTTTTGTAACAATTAAGTGAAATTTTTGCAAATTTTCATTAATTTTATCTGTGACAATTGGCAAAAGCAAATATTTTTTTGTGTTGAGCAGTTGTCAGTAAACCACGCCTTGTAAGATCAACATCAAATATCTGAGATTCATTGTCTCGCAATGCATATCGGCATCTTTGAATGTCTCGCTTCGGTTGTGCATTGTATCGACGTCGAGGCATAACTTTACACCACTTGTGATGAGCAAAATACTAACACACAGGAAAATCTCAATAGAAACGAAGAAAAGAGTGCTAGACTGCTACGTGATGTCAGTTCTTCAATGCGGCTGTGAATGCTGGACAATATCATCGAAAATGAGGACAAAACTGGAAGCGGCCGAAATGTGGTTCTACAGAAGGATGCTACGGATATCGTGGACTGAGCATACAAGCAACGACGAAGTGTTAGAAAGAATGGCAACAAAAAGGAAATTGATGCTGAGCATCAGGAAGAGACAACTGAAGTTCCTGGGACATGCAATGAGGAAGGAGAGCCTGGAGAACCTGATACTGACTGGACAGATAGAAGGAAGGAGAGACAGAGGAAGGCAGCGGATAACATATTTGCAGGGTCTGATCAGGTGGATGACGGAACGGGGGTTGCCAGGAGCAACAGGAACAAACATACTAAGAGCCACAAGGGATAGGGAGACGTGGAGATCCATGATCGCCTACGTCCTGAAGGGACAGGGCACATAGAAGAAGAAGAAGATGGTAATGCGCGTGCGTGTACTTTGTAGAAATAAAAATAATGTGAGCTCGTGTCGAAATAAAGATGTTTGACACAAAATATAACGTCAGATGAATAGGTATACTAGTGACTGTCTTGCCATTGTGGCATCTGATCAGTGGAAAGTCAAAATAAATTTGACAGGAGAAAGAAAAAACGAATGTTATTTATTTAGGGAGTCCATCTCAGAGAGCCAGACGAGAAAGAAAGTCATATCTACTCGGGTTTCAGGTTTTAATTCACGTAAGTTTTTTTTCAACAATCGCTCCAGCTCGTTGTTTTCTTTTTTGTTTAAATAAAGGATCAATTTTGGTAAAAACACAAAGAACAAACGCGAGATATTTTTCTATACATTGTCTCTGCCTTATGGTTTTCTTCTTCTTTTATGTACCTTGTCTCTTCAGGACGTAGACGATCATGGCCTTCCACGTCTCCCTATCCCTGGTGGCTCTTAGCACGCCTTCTCCTGTAACATCTCTCAGCCCGCGTTCTGTCATCCACTTGCTCAGGCCTTTTAAATATATTATCCATTGCTTTCCTCTGTCTCTTTCCCCCTCTATCTGGCCTGCTAGTATCAGGTTCTCCAAGCCTTCCTTCCTCATTGCATGTCCCAGGAACTTTAGTTGTCTCTTCCTGATGCTCAATATAAATTTCCTTTTCGTTTCCATCATTTTCAAAACCTCGTCATTGCTCACATGCTCGGTCCACGATATCCGCAGCATCCTTCTGCAGAACCACATTTCAGCTACTTCAAGTTTTTTCTTCATCTTTGTTGATATTGTCCAACATTCGCTGCCATATTGAAGAACTGACATCACATAGCAATCCAGTACTCTCTTCTTTGTTTCTAGTGAAAGTTTCCTGTGTCTTAATACTTTACTCAGCTTCTGGAACGCGTCTTTTGCTATGCCAATTCGCCTTTGGATCTCTGTGTCGCACTTTATTCCAGCCGCAGTTTCACTGCGTTTATTTTCATCTACGATTCTTTCAGGCTTGCATGTTGTTCAAGTGACGATTCGATTTGACACAGTTCGGTCAAGTTATATCGATAATATCCTTATGCAACATTTGGATGATTGTTTGTTAGTTTCAGAATCTTTCAACAAAGAATTAAGGAATCAGAGTTTCATACTGGAATTTTGCCTTTGATTTGAATGATGATGAAGACGATTTTATTCTTGGCAATACCGTTTGATTTTAGATAATAATTGATAATGATAATGATATTTTTGGCAATTACGTTTGCCATTGATTATATAAATGATGATATTCTTAGTAATTATGTTAGCCTTTCATGATGATGATGATGATAATATTCTTGGTAATTACGTTAGCCTTTCATCACCATCATGACATTCTTGGCAATTACATTTGTCTTTCATTATAACGATTATGATAATGAATTTTTTGGCAATTACATTTGTTATTGATTATCATGATGATGATATTATTGGTAATTACGTTTGCCTTTAATTATAAGATGACGATGACATTATTGGTAATTACCTTTGATTATGTAGATGTTATTTTTAGCAATTAAATTTGTCTTTAATTATAGTGATGATGATGATATTCTTTGCATTTACTGTTAGCTTTCTTTATTATTATTATTATTATTATTATTATTATGATGATGATGATGATGATGATGATGATGATGACATTCTTGGCGATTACGTTTGCATTTAATTATGATGATGAGGACATTCTTGGCAATTATGCTTGCTTTTAATTATAATGTTGATGATGATGGTATTCTTGATACGTTTGCTTTGGGTTATAATGATGATTATTTTTATTTTTGGTTTTAAAGATGCTTTTTACATTTAAACTGGTTGTTATCCTGTTCCAAATAATGAATAGATTATTTGTAGAATGATCAATGAATATTTTCAATGCATATTTCTCTAGTAAATTTTGTTTACATAAAATAAATTTTCTGTTTTAAATAACACGATTCACCTTCTTGTGAATGGAAATCTCTCTCGTTAGTTTTGTCTCGCCGGCCGACTTTGGCGTAGAACGTGAAACTTACCAGAGCGTATGAATAGCAATTGGGCTTCTTTCCGACATTGGCTCATGAATCTGATAGTACGACACATAGTTGCAGCCATTTTTAAATTTGATTTTAGTAAACTCGTCATATTATTTTTGGATATGCATGAGAGCGTGCAAGTACACACGTACACAATCTTTATTATAACAATAACAATTGTAATACTTGGGACTCGCGTAGATGCTATAATAATTATTTCTGCTAATGAAGTTGGACAGAACATACGTGGGCTTCCATGTTTTTTTGTTTATCTACACATTATCATGAACATTTCTCAGTGCGCCACAGGCCAATTAAGAAATGAGTAAAACGAATCGAAACTTGCATAGACACTTCTAGCATCTGTTTATTAAGTGATATCGATTCACATTTTAGTAACACTGGCGTTGGTAGAGATATACAAACTCTGTGGTCTTTATTCCGTCCCCAAGAGGATTTCTATGAATAATATATGAAAATTTTATCTTTTTGTTTTATTTTCACTTAACAGCATACAGATTTTGTGTCAAAATTGATAAAAACAAATTTAAAGTAATGAATTAGAAAATTCAGTGTATAGCTATGAAAACATATCCCAACTGCAGCAAGGATCTGGTTTGTAATTACGGAAATATAGTAAAAATGAAGCAGAAAATACAAGAATCAGTGTGGCGCTGGCTATGTAGGTACAATAGATTAAAGATTACCATTAAGAATTAATCAACATAGAATCAGCTTTTCTTTTCAATTACTGATCACAGATGTGTTTGTAAAAACAGCCGAGATAAGTTATGTCGAAAAGTTGCCACTATTTACCGGATGCAAATGAAGGCGACGCTAAAATCACATTTATTAGTTAATTTTAATCCTTTGGTCCAAACTTACTGTGTTACTTGCCAAGAGAGTAAATGACTGATTTGAGATAATTTTTTAATAGATACCACTCTTAATGTCCCGACAATGAAAAAAACTATATTTTATAATTATATATCACATGGGTTCATTTATATAGATAAATGAAATAAGTACAAAGCAGAAACTGTTCAGCGAGAATTTTTTTTCTTTTTAATTCAAAAAGATCTGCCACTCCAGGTGAAAACAACATAATTAAGAGCAAAAATAACGTTTTTTCAAGAGCTTATTAGTGGCTCTAAGTTTTTTATGAAAAAAATTGCAAATCCCAGGAATAGGTTTACAACGGCCATTATTAAAATCGGCAAGAAAACTGGGAAAATTACAAGAAAATAGAAAAATTGTCGCTTAAACTTAAACGGCTTCATCTGATATAAAAATACAAATAAAAATAATGCTATTAATAGTAAAAATAATGCTATTAATTGTAAATCTAACAGACTTTATTAATTAATTAACTGAACCGGTAATAATTAATAAAAAATAAATCTTAATTACCAGAACCATAGAAATTCTATGATGCATAGAATATGAATATTACTAAATGATTCATATAAAATAATGTACAAATGATGCAAAAGTTTCCTACGCCATATTTTACGTAAGGTTAAGAGAATCTTAGAAATGTCTTTGATATTTAATAATAGTTCATTGCTTGTGCAATCAGTCAACTGTAGTTTGTCGTTTTACGTCAAGAAAAATTGAAAAGCTATGAAAATGGGTTCCAGATGAATTGATGAAAATGAACATCGATTATCGGTGAAATGATTGTCTTTCTCTTCTTTTTCAATACAAAACAAGACGCCATTTTTCGATAAGATAGTCACTGTCAACGGGAAATGGATTTATTAAGAGAATAAAAAGCAAATAAAATCGGGGCTAAATTCAGAACAATCTTTTGGATATTTCTACGAGTAAATCCTTAAACGAAATTTACTGGAGGAAAAATAATTTTCTATTTGGTGAGATTCGAATGGAATTCATTGTTACGAATTGTTGGCATGGAGAAAAGAAATGACGCTTTTACCTTGCAACTTAACATCACCTCGATTACAGGACGCATTGTAAAATGACTTTTTTCTGTTTGAATCGATTTATGATTTTGCTGTATGCCTAAATCCATCATCGTTTTCTTCTTTCCTAAGTGCAACACAGTCACAGCAGACAAAGAACTGAATACAAAGGACTGTAGGCAACATTTGTGTCCCTAAACTTGTCAGCTTAAAATGATAATTTTTTCGCTCGATGCAATTCTTGGATGATTACCGTTTTTATCAAATAGAAGATATCGTAACATTCTTTCAAGTTGGTGAAAATATTTTGATGACCGAAACATGATATCTTTTTATATGAATAATAGTTTTGGGAAGAGAGTACTGGATTGCTACATGCTGTCCGTCCTTCAATATATTAGTGAATGCTAGAAATACCATCAAAGATGAAGGAAAAACTTGAAGCAACTGAAATGTGGTTCTACAGAAGGACGCTGCGAATATCATGGATCGAGCATGTGAGCAATGATGAGGGCTTGGAAATGATAGAAACAAAAAGGAAATTAATACTGAGCATCAGGAAGAGACAGCTGAAGTTCCTGGGACACGCAATGAGGAAGGAGGGCTTGGAGAATCTGATGCTAACAGGCCAGATAGTGGGAAAAAGAGACAGAGGAAAGCAACGGATAACATATTTGAAGGACCTAATCAGGTGGATGACGGAACGAGGATTGCATGGTGTAACAGGAGAAGGCGTGTTCAGAGCCACCAGGGATAGGGAAAAGTGGAAGGCCATGATCACCTACGTCCTGAAGGGACAAGGCACATAGAAGACTTGTTGACCTAAAATAAATACTTAAATCTTTCATTGACATTTGTACATAGATTTATTCAATCACATATGTAACATTTCGTTTAACTACCGTTCGATTTATTTAAGGCAGCTTCATGAGTTGTCATCTTTCTTGGTAGTGTTTTGTTTTCTATGGGCTCCCATAGAATTGTTCTTCCCCTTAAGTGAATTTTATTTTTGGTTTTAAGAATGTTTCTTATATTTAAACTGGTTGTTATCCTGTTCCAAATAATGAATAGATTATTTGTAAAATGATCATTGAATATTTTCAATGCATATTTCTCTAGTAAATTTTGTTTACATAAAATAAATTTTCTGTTTTAAATAACACGATTCACCTTCTTGTGAATGGAAATCTCTCTCGTTAGTTTTGTCAGTTGAAGCTCTATCAATTTCTGTTGAGTCTGCAAAGATGACGGTAACAATAGGAGTAGATAGGTTCACATGTTACTCGGTTTACACACCTCCCTGGGTTTTTGAACAGGAGTAGAGGTTTATCCCTGGTTTTCTGTTAAGGATTGGTTTCCCGGTTCCTTCAAAAATCTTTTCATTCTGTTTCACTTCCAGTAGCCCTTTGTGTCATGGTGTCATTTTTGCCACGCTTAAGGTGAATTCTTAAAATAAATCTTTTCGATTAGACAATTCCAGCACTATTCATCGGCTTAGTTCTGAACAGTACTTGTCTGAATTCAATGGTTGATTTTGTGAAAGAAGCTTGCAATGTTCACTTGCTTTCAAATCACAACAGATACACAGCGTTACCCCCTTCTCTAAAATGTGAAACTGTCACTTACAATGGAGTGTTGAATCCTATGTCCATACTGTTTATATCTAATCTAAGGTGTTTGGCGTATAAGGGTGTAACAGCTTTTTACCACTACTTGTGCCTGGAAGATAATTATCGGTAAGTGGTTTCTCAAGTATTCTCTCTTTCACAACCATCGATATTAAGCAATAGAAGGAAACGTACACTAAAGAGGGTTCATATCCCCACTAACGACTTGTGTGTGTGCGTGGGTGTGTATGCCCGTATGCGTCATACTTCTTTATATAGCAAATGAAAAAAGAATAATGAACAGAGATTATAATTAAAAAAAAAAGACGAAAAGGACAGGGAAAACGATTAAAATCTGTAAAATATATGAAAGAAGCTTGAAAATAAAAAATACTGACTAAAAAGAAAAATGAAAAACGAAAGAAAATACAAAACAGAAGCACCCCACAAAAACAACAACAAAAAAGCAACAACAACAACAACTAAAAAAACTAAAAACAAACACACTAGGAAATGAAAAACATCTGAAAATCAGAAGTAAAAAAGAAAAAACATTAACCAAGAAAAAAAATTGTTTCTCAAGTAATTATCTGCCTAAATATTTACCAATCGATTGACCTCCACCCTTTGCCTGGTGACAAGTTTATCTCAGAATAAAAGCCCAAAGCTGCTTTGACGAAAATAAATCTTGTTCGACTAAGCCTATTCAGTATTATGCATAACCCCAGTAAAGTGATCTCCCTAAAGTGTCATCGGATATGTCATGTCACACAGCAGGTGAAGAAAACCTATCAAAATGCATTTCACTTGTTAGAATGAATCCTTGACCCGAGAACCCCAAAATAGGCCGCTCTGGTCACGCAGAAATCTCACGACTTTCGTTTTAGGCATGACAAGAACTGCTAAAATTTCCGGCTTCATTATAAACGGAAGAAATTGACTGCTTGAAGCTGATTTGGCTGTTTATTCCCTTGTGACCGCTTTCTATTGGCTGAGTGAAATACTTTTGAAAAAAATGTCGATTTAGTTATAAATGGAGACTTGCGTACTTTTCAAGATGGTTATAACCTTCAAAATCGCTATTGACATTTTGAAAATGAAATGGTCGAACGATATGGAAAGTTGTTTAGTGATTGTATCGGTTTATTGCTATGGACATGAATGTACATGGGAACAGAAATAATTATTGCCGCAATAATTCAGATTGGAGTTATTGTGCTTTCTTCCTTACCATTTAAATGATCTATAAATGCATATACATACGCTGCAACACACACACACACACACACACACACACACACACACACACACATTCGTGAGTTGTGCTCACCACTGTAAGAATCCGTCAATTCAGGTTTTTTGGTGGCTATCTGAGTGTCTAAATTCTAAACATTTGACAACAGCAACAACAACATATCTATTAAATGAGACATAACGTTAGTTGAAATAACATCTATATATTTCTTCCGGAAATATCCACTAACAATGTGCGTTGTGGTGTAGTGGATATCGACACGGAACGACAAATCGTGGTTCCGAGTTCGAATTCCAGTTGAACTCCTTGCATTCACTTACGCACAAATAACCTTGGGAAAGGTATTAATCCGTCTCTTCCCTCCAGTTATGGGTTAAATAATAGAACAGATTGGGTTCTATAGACTTGGCTGGCAACCAGTCTACCGCAGAAAGCAATGGCAACATACTGCGGGATAATCTTCTGCCCAGTCAGTCATGTCTCTTTTGAGACATGATCGCCCAAGCGTGTATCACGTATGGCACTTAACTGACTGACAATAACAATAAAATGTTGAATTTTCCATGCAGTGAAGTTTGTTTTATAAAACTAAGTGTTCTTAGTGTGATGAGAAATGTGTGGGTACTTTATGACCGTCAGCCAAATGGTTTGTGAGTTCGTAGACAAAGCCTTAGTCGGCGGGTGATGGTTATTCTTTCCTAGTGTGTGCGTGGGTAAGGCTTTAGTCAGCGGCTGCTAGCTCTCATCTCTTCCATTGAATGCGTGTGTCTGGGTGCGTGTGTCGGTGATGTGTGAGTGTACGCACGTATAGATCAAACTGGCCTCCGAAATTGTTATAAGCCTCGAGAAGAAATATACTTCTGTTTTTATGTCCGTGACAGGATTCAGAATCTAATTTCATATAGAGGTGTGAATATCAGAAAATAATTTTACACTGGCTCACAAAAATCTTTTTTTTTAATTTGCCGGAGTGGTGAAGTGAGTTATTATAGTTATTTTCTAAATGGTCCAAAAATAACACATGGTAGGTCTACAACTAAGTCTACAACTAAGTCTACAAGTATTTTGGAAGTATTTGCCCTTGTAATGATTATTTATCAAATAAACCTTCTAGTGAGAGTTTATTGGTTGAAAAATATATATAGGATTTAATTCTAATAAGGAATTCATTTTTACCTTATATAATACATCCTGATAATAGATAGCCGATGTATATAAGCGACATACGTTGCAAAGTAGGCTACCTATATTTTTAAGAATATTATTGCTATGTAATGTCAGTTCTTCAATATGGCAGCGAATGCTGGACAATATCATCAAAGATGAAGGAAAAATTTGAAGCAACTGAAATGTGGTTCTACAAAAGGATGTTGTGAATATTATGGATCGAGCATGTGAGCAACGATGAGGTTTTGGAAATAATGGAAACTAAAAGGAAATTAATACTGAGCACCAGGAAGAGACAGCTGAAGTTCCTGGGACATACAATGAGGAATGAGGGCTTGGAGAACCTGATACTAACAGGCCAGATAGAGGGAAAACGAGACAGGAAAGCAGCGGATAACATATTTTAAGGACCTAATCAGCTGGATGATGGAACGAGGCTTGCATTGTGTAACAGGAGAAGACGTGAAAAGCCACCAGGGATAGGGAGACGTGGAAAGCCATGATCGCCTACGTCCTGAAAGGACAGGGCACATAGAAGAAGAAGAAACTGGTAATTTTTGGCGGGAAGATTGATCAGACGCCGCAATTATAAATCTCTAAGTTCAAAAGATTTAGTTCAGAAGATGCTAACCAATTAACTGAATCAGAGAGAAGAATATCAACAAAGCGACTCAAGCAAAAGGGAGAAAGCAAAAACAATAAAATAATCGAAATTATTAAAGAACCGTTAAACGGTACCAATCAAGGTGTTCAGAAAATTAAGATGGCAGCAATAATAACGTTGATTATTACGGAAATGTCAAAGGTATTTAGCATTAAAGAGACTCTCTTTATAATTGTCGGGACAGAGTGTCTCTCTGCTATGTAATGATTAGATAGATCGTCCAGAAAATCATTCGTATTGGTTAAGGAGTTCAATGCTCGTTGAATGTCGCATACTTTTTTCATTATGACAAAACAAAGCTATGCGTTGTAAATATTTATAGCAGTTTCGCTGATCTAGAAGAAATGGAAACAAGAATCAGAAACTTGGGAAAAGAAAGACGTCATATAAACGTCTGTCTTTCTAAATACAGCATCAAATCTGATAAGGTAATTTGCGATCCGAGGAGAACTGATATCATGAATTAACGAATCTTAAGCTAAAAGTTACGATAAGCGACAATAGACAAACCCCAGAAAAAAATAAATGTTGCTGTTGGAAATAAAAAAAAAAATTCATCAAAGTGGTTGAAAAGAAATATAAAACAGATCTTTTTGCAAAGACTTTTTATAAAAAAGATTTTTTCATTTGTAACATTGAATTCATTTTGAATCTCCTCACAAAAAAAGTTATTTTTTCCTCTAGTAATTTTTATTTTTAAGAATTTATTCGTGATAATATGCAAAAGGTTGTCCTGAATTTAGTCCGGAATTTATTTGCTTTTTATTCTCTTAATAAATCCATTTCCCGTTGACAGTGACTATCTTATCGAAAAATGGCGTCTTGTTTTGTATTGAAAAAGAAGAGAAAGACAATCATTTCACCGATAATCGATGTTCATTTTCATCAATTCATCTGGAACCCATTTTCATAGCTTTTCAATTTTTCTTGGCGTAAAACGACAAACTACAGTTGACTGATTGCACAAGCAATGAACTATTATTAAATATCAAATACATTTCTAAGATTCTTTTAACCTTATGTAAAATATGGCGTAGGAAACTTTTGCATCATTTGTACATTATTTTATATGAATCGTTTAGTAATATTCATATTCTCTTCATCATAGAATTTCTATGGTTCTGACAATTAAGATTTATTTATGTTTACTAATTATTCCCGGCTCAATAACCATTTGATAAAGTCTTTTAAATCTACTATTAATAGCATTATTTTTATTTGTATTTTTATACCAGATGAATCTGTTGGTTCTGGCTGTCGTTTAAGTAACCATTTTTTTTATTTTCTTGCAATTTCCCCAGTTTTCTTGCCGATTTTAATAATGGCCGTTGTAAAGCTCTTCCTGGAATTTGCAATTTTTTTATAAAACACTCAGGGCCACTTATTAAGCTCTTTAATTATTACAATAGTTATTGTCTTCATATTTCGCCACATTTACGCGATCGAGATTTATCCAACATTTGATGTTGATTTAATTCTGTTCTTTACGGAAACGACCGCGTTCATTATTTCATACATTTTGCTAGCGTTCTTTATGACAGCTAGATCTAATACCTCAGGCCTGGATATGATAATTCGTTTATAGCCCTCTAAAATGTTGCTTTTTCCCCTATTCCTTAAAATAGCTTTGTCAGTGAAAGAACAAGTCTCCGTAATAGTTGAGCATTCAAATTAGTATTCAATTGGTGTAGATAGATCTAATTGGAGTAGATAGATCTATCTATCGCCCGGTTCATTCTCCACCCACGTCTACTGAACAGGTTAAGAGGCTCATCCCTTGTTCCCTGTTTAGGATGTGGTTTCCGGCTTTCTCTTTTCCAATCTCTTCACTATTACGTAGTCCCTGAACATCAGTGGCGTTACCGCCTTGCTCGGGGTGATACGATTAAAAAAAAAAGATATTGATAATGTTGCTATTAGGATGCTTCCCTCCATGTATCGTAAAATAGAAGAAAGAATCCCTTTTTTTCGAATTGACTGGTAATGGATTTCAAATGAATTCCTTAAAAATTATGCGCTACTCAGGCTACAGTTGTATTAGCGTTTCTGTCCTTACAATAAGACTGGCTTAAGTTTCAATTCCTTCTGTTTTGCAAGGATCTTTGTAATCATTCTAAACGCCCCAATAATTTTTCCGTATCTCTCCAGGTAACTCCCAGTCACTTCAAACACTAGCATTAAAATTTCTTAACAATTAATATTTTATTAATCCTAGGAACATATTGAAGGAGATATCGTCACGCCTTGTAGAATGTGAACTTTTCAGATGAAGGCGGAAAGTTCTCGTTCATATTTACACACATAAATGCATACGCGTGTATGTGTAGAACTGTAATTAAATTCTACTGTAATATTTCGTTAAAAATTATTGGTCAAGTTGAGTGTCTCTAGATCATTTTCATTTTGATCAATCAACGCTGATATTTTTTCAATTAACAGTTAATTATGCCAACTTCACACCGGCAAATTCGCATCATTTCGTATAATGAGGAGAAAAGATTGAAACGTATAAGAAAAAATTCACTCTTTTTTTTACTTCATTAAAGCAAATATGGCTTGAAAAAATGTCTTGTAGCATCGCAGATTTTTATACACATTTATAATATCTATACACACACGCACACACATACACTCCTGTAATTATATATATAAGAGAACGAGAGAAGGCATATTGGCACATACGATGTTATGAAAGGTAAATAAAAATTATACACTAGAATTGTATATGTATATATATATATATATATATATATATATATATATATATATATGCACACACACACACACACACACACACACACACACACACACACACACACACACATATATATATATATATATATATATATATATATATCGGTAAGCCAGTCGGTTACGCTACCAGGGTTTCGACCTTTTGGTTCCGTCAGGCGATTTGTTTTATTTTGTTTTGTTGTTGAAAAACAAATCGCCTGACGAAATCGAAAAGGTCGAAACCCTGGTAGCGTAACCGACTGACTTTCCCTACCTAAATATCTAAACGCTCTACATGTTGAATCTTCATTAATACAACTCTATTTTGGCTTTAATTTCAAGTGAAAATAAAAACAAAAATTGTCGAACATTTGTATAGTTTTTATCATGCTGGTTCTAAGCTTTCGGCTCACATGAGCCAAATTTAGAGAGGTTACAGGGACGTTAACATAAAGATATTCACCATCAAAGATGATTTTATCTTGTGTTGATATAAAGAATTGCTATGCAACGATAACTGTCACCGAATAACTGACGCAGTTCGTAAATTTGTAATGCGGTTCTATGACGTCACCGAAATGTTAACAGAACAATATGTTTAAATATAATGTAATGTGTTGGGACCATATATATATATATATATATATATATATATATATATAAATATATATATATATATTTATATATATATATAGATAGATATATATATATATAATTTTCTTTTTAAACATCTCCCCCCAAGCAAGGCATTCTACTGCCACTGTTGCACAGGGGGTTACATAGGGGAAAGTGATGAGAAGGAGGGTTAGTTATAGGAAATGTCAGGAGGAGGGTAATAGACTGATGAGAATACTGAGGATGGAGGTGAAGTAGATGAAAAAAGAGCTTGAGAGAATGGATAAGAGTTAGTGCGATAGGAGATGTCTATTGACCTTACATTTAAATTCCTGGAGGTTGTAGCTGTCGGGGAAGCAAGTATAAAGAAGGGAAATCCACAGGTGTGAAGTGCGTGAAAAAAAGCTGTTAGAGTAGAAATTGCGGTTACATTTTATTGGTTTCACTGTAAAAGGGTGGGACCTAGTTGCTAATCTAGTAGCTCGTGTAAATTCATACCTAAGGGGCACTAGTGATCTATGTTCATTGGAGCAGAAGCCGTAAAAGTATTTATAGAAGAGGCACAGGGAAGCCACGGTGAGAGATCGTCTGCAGCCGAGCTGCCAAGTCGGTATCGATCACGTTACAGATTCTCCGTTGGATTTTGTCAAGAACCCCGAGGTGAATAGCAGGGACACCCGACCAGATGTGGCAGCAGTATTCAATACACGGGCGGATGGTAGATTTATATATATGCAGCATGGACTCAGACAGGAAAAACTTCCTGGCCCTGCACAGTGAACCGACATTCTTAGCAGCGGATTTAGCAATGGATTCGATATAGTCATTCCACTTGAGGTCCGCTGAGAGTGTGAGGCCAAGGAGGAGTAGTGTTTTATTGCCAGGGAGGCTAGCCTGTTCCATGCCAATGGGGTTGGGGTAAGAGCGATTGTCTATGATGGTTAATAGATAGCAGCTTCGTTTTGGAAGTATTAAATTTTACAAGCCATTTATTACCCCAGTCCACCACGGATTGGAGTTCCCCGGCAGCGAGGTTCGCTTTGTCAACCTCAGCAGATTTTAGATTGAGGCGAATGTAAATGGTGGTGTCGTCGGCGTCCGTGCCTATTTGGGATCTTATAACATCAGGGAGATCAATGTAGATCAGAAAAAGCATAGAACCTAGAATGCTGCCTTGAGGGACACCCGCGTCCGTATGGTAGTTTTGGGAGGCATATCCGTTTATTACTACCTTCATTGTGCGATTAGAGAGGAATGACTGAATTAGGTAAAACAATTGTCCAGTTATACCATAGCTCCGCAGCTTGCGTAGAAGGCCAGCATGCCAGATTCTATAAAAACTTTTGAAATATCAAGGGCAACGGTTCGAGCTTCGCCATTCTTGTCGAGAGCCTGGTATATATACTCAGTGACGGTCGTTAGAATATCAGCAGTAGACCTGGTGAAGCGGAAACCATACTGTTTGTCCGAGAAGTGTCTGTGGGCTGTGAGATGCTGAACCACCTCAGCGTTGGTAATGGTTTCGAACACTTTGCCAAAGATCAGTACAGTAATTAGCGGGGTCCGAGGTTTCTCCAGTATTCAACAGGCAGGAAAGCAGGAAGCAGATAGGCAGTAGTTGTAGAGCTTAGAGAGGACAAAGGAGGGTTCAGGAGCATATTTCTTCAAGACTATGATTGGGATTCCGTCCCCTCTGCTTCCTTTATGAGGGTCAAGCTTTGAGATTATATTAGAGACCAGAGAGGGGGTAACGTGGACGTTATTCACTTGGGCCTGAGTTCTAGTTGGGAAGTCGGGTGTAGATACTCCAGACGAATCCAGTCTCGAATTGGTTGAGAATCTGCGAGCAAAGCATTCAGTCTTGTCCACTGAGGAGGTGAGGACTTCAAATTCATTGATTAGAGGGGGTATTGAGGTTTTACTATTGTTAAGCACAATATATATATATATATATATATATATATATATATATATATATATACAGAAGGTTTAAAATACATATCAACATTGAGTAAGAGACGTCCTGGTGGGTGAGTCGGTTGTATATTTCCTTGTGATGTCAATAGTCAGTATTTGTGTTTAGCAGAAGAGTAGGCTATTTGCGTTCGTGAGCGCAATTTAAAGCTTTTTAGTTATCAAAGCTCTACAGGTCTGACTTTAGCCCCAGATACACGATACGGGTTCTGTCCGGAAAGTACGCATCTAATGAATATCAGTCGACCTTGGAAAATGGTGCTTTTCTTATCTTCAACTTCCCGCCGAACGTATTCACACAGACAATATTTTTTTATATTCAAAACAATCCACAAAAATTTTTCTTTCGGGATCGACAAAAGCTTCTTTGTCAATCTCGTTAATCTCGCCCATGGTTTTAATTCTAATTTCTCTCAGAAAATTTTGATAAAAGTTTCAAGTTGGAGAGAGTCACTTATGGAATAACAAACTTTACACATTTTTTACCCAAACTTTGAACAAAACATAATTGCAAATGATACGATAACTCATTGCGCATGCTCATTCAGTGTGAACTTACAGGTGAGGGAATAACATACACCGAAAAGTGTCTCAGTCATTTTTCTCTCTGATTAGTTGCCTAGTTAAATTAAGTCCGTGCAACTGATTCTCGAGTTAGTGACAGATGCTTTTTTAGGAAGACATCTTAAACACATAGTTAAATATTTGCATAAGACTAATCTTTTTGTTTATTCATATTTATCGGTTGCATCTGAAAAAAAATAACGCGTTTGAAATATTACTATAATAATATATGTTCGATGGTTATATATAAGCATTTGTGAAAAAGTCATTGATCTGTGGTAGCGATAGAAGTAGAAGAACACAATTCGCTGTTTTGTAGTTAAAGAATCTTCACTTTTTATTTGGTGTAGAATAAAAGTTTTGTATCCCCGATTTACATTATCTTGCCATTTTTGCGCACGGGAAAATGCAGGAAAGCAGGAGCTGAACTCAAATTCTTTATTAACCGAGTTTACGCATATATGTCCGGTGACCGGATTCACAGCATACGACGATCTGCGCTTAGTTGGTCACGTGATTAACGACATGTCATATTTTTCTGTAACTATATGTTTATTAAATCTCACGTCCTTTTTTGTAGCTATTTGTTATGTGTCGCTTATTTAAGAGCCCTCTTTGCGTTGTGGTGCAGTGAATATCGGCTCGGAACGAGAAATCAGAGAGCCGAGTTCGAATTCCAGTTGAATTCCTTGCATTCACTAACGCGCAAATAACCTTGGGAAAGGTATTAATCCGTCTTTTCCCTCCAGTTAAGTGTTAAATAACAAGACAGATTGGATTCTATAGCCTTGGTCGGCAACCAGTCTACCGCAGAAAGCAATGGCAACCTACTACAGGATAATCTTCTGCCCAGTCAGTCCTGTCTCTTTCGAGACATGATCGCCCAAGCGTGTATCACGTATGGCACTTAACTGACTTTCTCTTTCTGACATTTGTTTCTCCGTCAATGGGCTAAAACTTTTCAAGTAGGTTACACGCGTTCTAACATTTACAGCTAAGACACACCATTTAATTTATACTGGAACGAACAATTCCATTTAGTAAGAAGGAACTTCTACAACTTCTACTCTAACAGCTTCTTCTCGCGAACTTTGGAACAGACCCCAGAGAGGATGATTTCCCTATCCCTCTTCAAGGTTCATCGTTATCATTCTCTATCTTGAATGGCTCATATGCCTTGTATAGAGTGAACATTAACAAATAAAGAGAGAATTAAATGATCTATTAGAATGTATTATCGAGAGAGGAAATTTTATCAGCATACACTACACGGATGACACTGTATCGATGAAAGTCAAAAATAATATTGAAAGAAGTATTAAAATTACGTCGTCAATGAAAACGAGAAAAAGCGACTAGCAATTAAATGTATGAAGAAAAGAAACCAGAAATAATGTTTGTGAAAAAGAGACACCCCAATATGTAAGTTACATATGGGGGAGGGGGGGTCAAAATTACATGAGTGGATCAAAATTGCATATGGGGGGTTAAATTACATATGAGGGGTCAAAATTAAATGTGTTCATTCATCTGGCCTGTGTAATAAGAGATTTTAGAAATATATAACAGAAAATTCGAAGACTAACTTAAGAAACATTTTAAAATCTGAATAACGCATCCAGGGATTAAAAATTGCATAGAAAGCAAAAATTGCTTGAGTTTGTTACTTACTTTAGGTAAAGCTGGACAATTTCGTCTAAAATGAAGGATTTAAAGACACCCAAGATGTGATTCTACCAATGCATGTTGAGAATGCAAGACTTGGGAAACATCTACATTGATCCCATGGGCATCGGAGGACTGAAAAATTAAGAATGACCTTCATAGACCTACTTGTTAGGAACGACTTAATAAAAAATTCTTCCATGGCTTCCATAGTTGGGGAGTTTGTTTAGAAACTCTCTATACTGCATCTTGTCAAAAGTCTTCAATATAATCTAAAGCGACCATCTTCATGATATATTTATTTACGTTTCACTGATTCTATGCTTAAACATAACGTTGATATCAACAGTGGATCTAGCAGAGCAAAATTGTTTGTCGCTTAGAAGGATGTCTCTGATGAAGTGATTAACAACCTTCTTGTTGGTAATAGCCTTAAAGAGTTTGCTGATGATGCTAAGGAGATCGATGGGCCGATATTGCGACAGAAATAAGCTTTCATCCGCATTCTTGCAAACAGAACACACAGTTGACATCTTTCATACACTTTGGGAGGATTTTTCTTTCAGGCATCGGTTAAATCATTTTTCCAATATTGAAGATAAACCCCGGGCTAATGTTCTTAAGAACACCCACTGGGATCTTATCCAAATCGAACGATAGTTTTTTTTGATAAGACTGGAAACTTGTCGGGTCTTGATAGAGATTTTATCACGTTTGTGTTTCGCGAGAGCAGATATTGAGAAAAAGATGGCCCTTGTGAGCTAACGTGAAGTTAGGCAAAGTTTACTGCGAAGAGTTTAACCTTATCTAACAAGGATGAGAAACTTCAAGACCATTTATTATAGTAGGCACTGACACTTTGCCTCAATAGAGTTTTGTCAAATTTTTTCCAGAACTCACGTGATCCAAATCTTTTGCTTTCGACTTTTCCTTAGACTGCTTGCGCATAGCTACACTTTGCATTTACTAGAAGTCTCTTTCAATGATTACGTGCAGGACTGAATGCAACAAGGATCTTACTACATTTTTCTTGTGGTAGATTTTGTAGTAGTAGCTACATCGAGTTATAGCTGCAGCACATTCCAGTGTATACTAGGGCTAGTTATTCAGCTTTTGTTG
Source organism: Ascarosepion bandense (assembly GCA_037127315.1). NCBI lineage: Eukaryota > Metazoa > Mollusca > Cephalopoda > Sepiida > Sepiidae > Ascarosepion > Ascarosepion bandense. The sequence goes on from JBBBDQ010000279.1 coordinate 1,980,068, forward strand.
GTATTTTCTGGATGATAAAACTTTACATACCAGAAAAAATTCATTCAAAATTGAGAACAGCAGTTATGGACGCTCCTTTTTGAAGAATACCAAGAGAAACTTTTGCTATGTGAAATCTGAATCTATTTCAATCAACATTGATTTGCCTAAAGACCGTCCTATGAAAGGGTACATTAGTGGATGTCTTTGGTTTAACACTGACCGGTGAGGTAACACCGTAAGAAATATACTTACGAGGTTTTCGTGACAATCTGTTGTATTGGGAATAAAATTCGGCTTATTCACAATTTGTGTCAGTTCTTAAGCAACGGACAAGTGTTGACATTATCTGCCTTCTTCATCGTTTTTTGCTTGAGAGGACAAATCACTCTATGGAATATTGAAGTCAGCATAAATATGAATGCTAGCTGAGGGAGGATTAGAGATCGATTTTTATCATCCTGTAGCCAAGAGACGGTGAAAACGAAGGACTTACCGTGAACAAGAGCTCTGCTACATGGAAACTCGTCCTTTATATAAGCACCGAATCTGTGACTGTGGCGATTTCGAGGATTTCATTATTAGGATTTGGCAGCTCGGGAATACGAGTTCCTGCACTGAGATAGATATTGAAAAAGTCACGAAATTAGTGGCAACCCCTCTGGAGGAAATATTTGTAACATTCTCAGCGGAAATCGAAGTTAGAAAACTAACCGATGATAAAGACTAACTTATTCCCCATTGAAAGTGCACAATCTCGAAAGCAATCGTTTTTTGAATAGACTATTTTGTCGGTTTATATTATGATGTGTTTATGAAGCAAGTCTTACAACAAAATGCTTTTGTTCCTGTTGAGAATATTTGGCTTTTTCAACAGTAAGCAGTAAAATGATGTTTTATATTTCATTTCTGTTATGAATACCCTTTGAATTTTTTTTTTAATCATATCACCCCAAGCAAGGCGGTAACGCCACTGATGCGCAGGGGGCTACGTAAGCGTGAAAAGATTGGAAAAGAGAAAACCGGAAACCACATCCTAAACAGGGAACAAGGGATGAGCCTCTTCACCTGTTCAATAGACGTGGGTGGAGTGTGAACCGGGCGATAGTTTAGTCTATCTACTCCAATTGAAAAAAAAATAAAATAAAGTCAAATGATTGGAAAAGAGAAAACCGGAAACCACATCCTAAACAGGGAACAAGGGATGAGCCTCTTCACCTGTTCAATAGACGTGGGTGGGGTGTGAACCGGGCGATAGTTTAGGAATAAATGTATAAATAAATATCTATATAATATATCAAGGGAATTTGCATATTTTCGTCTGTATAAGAATGATCTTCGTAAAAAAGTCCGAATACAACAATAATGAATGGAAAAATATATTTAAAGATTCTCATGTAAAAATCTAATAATTGGAGGAACCTAAAAAAATGGCGTCAGTTTTGATGGCACAGAAAAAACAAGTAAATATAAAGTCCAATGCATGATTAATTTTGTTAAAATATTTTCCATATCATTAATATTCTTATTCTTGGTAAATTTTGACTATTTCGGTCACTAATAAGCGTCGATGGCCTAACGATTGCTGCAGAAGAATCGAAAAAGAAGCTTTTACGATCTGTCCACACACACACACACACACACACACACACACACACACACACACACACACACACACACACACAGGTTTTAGGAGGCGGATAGAATTTAAGAAGGTGGAAGATGGCAATTGACGTGTTTAAACTTCTGAAGATATCAGGCAATCAAGTACACGGAAGAGAGTTCTGTAGAGGGGAAGTGTGAGAAAAGAAACTTGGAGTTGAAGTGACGTTTACATTTGACTATTTTAACGGCAAAAGGGTGGGACCTTAATGCCAATCCAGTAGCACAAGTAGATTCATGTGGTTGAGGCGCCAGGGAATGAATCTCGTCAGAGCAGAAGACGTGAAAATAGTTGTAAAAATGACAGAGGAAAGTAAAATCCCGTCGGTGAGTAAAGTGACTGAAGGCTTGTCTCCAAGTCAGGATCAACTACGTTGAATATTCTACTTTGGATTTAGACGAGAACTTCAAGATTAATAGCAAGAGCAACCGACCAGATATAACAACAGTATTCAAATCGTGAAATTATTTTTTTTTCTGCAACCAAATAAATAAAAAGCCTAAGAGAATTTTCTCTTTTCGTCCAGTTTCCTCTTGTGCTATGTCTGCACTAAAATAGTTTTTTTTTTATTTCCTTTAGTTAAATAAAATTTTAAAAATAATTTTTCAACTCACCCACCTTTGCTATTTCTCATCTTTTTTGACCTTCTAAGATTATTTTTTTACATTTAATTAATAGATCTCTCAAACAGGAATGGTTCGTTTAATTACACTAATATTGGTAGATATTCCACGAGTCTTGTTGAGATTATCGATGATATAATGGATTTGTTCTTCTCTAAATTATTGCTTATATTCTCTTTCTTATTATTTTCAAATCTTCATTTTTCATCCATGATTTATCGAAATTTGTTATACAACAGTAGATTAGTTTCATACGTGAAAAAAGTATGAAAAGAAAAAGTATAAAAAAGTGAAATCTTCAAATGACTGGAAAATTTAGTTTTTGTCATCTAAATGAAGAAGGCAAGGACTAGTGAAAAACGGAAACTTGTTGAAATTAAGAAATACAAAAGGAAAACAATGAATTTACCCCCCCCCCCTCTAGTCAGTCAGTTAAAGGCCATACGTGATATACGCTTAGGAGATCATGTCACGAAAGAGACATGACTGACTGAGCAGAAGATTATCCTGCAATAGGTTGCCATTGCTTTCTGCATTAGATGGTTGCCAACCAAGGCTATAGAACCCAATCTGTCCTGTTATTTAACCCATAACTGGAGGGAAGAGACGGATTAATACCTTTCCATATGGTATTTGCACGTAAGTGAATGCAGAGAATACAACTGGGATTCCCCTATTAAACAAACTTAAAAAAGAAATGTAACGCTATTCACTCTTAATTTTGGATGAGACAATGAATCTTTCTCAAAAGATCAACATTCGTAAGCATTAATTTAAAGTTGAGCCTTTGACATGACACTCGAAAATGAAAGCTTCTCTTCATCCTGATCTTAGACTGAAAGAGAAAAAATCACTGTCGACATTCTTCTTTCTCGTTAAATAAACCCTCATTTGCAACACGGATCATAAGCACACAGACACGTAGTTTTCTTCTTATTAAACCCACATTGTACAAATAGGCTTTCAACTGAACCCGACTGCGTAGTAAAGAAGGTTTCTTTAACAGACTCCTCTTTGTCATCGCAATAGTAATATTCTGCTGAAATAACAAATCCTGATTCGAAAGATCCATAGCACGCCTACTTTCACCAGGCAGGTGAGAGGAGCATTTTCATTATTGAGATATTTCAACCCGGAACAAGAGTCATAGAAAATAATGCCCATTATGCCAACCTATGTCCGTATTCGGCATTCCCAGACCACCCTCGGATGGATCGTGATGCATCATAAAAGCACTGTACCCTGAACGGTGTTTAAACAAAGCTTCTTCTACCTCAGTTATTTTAGTATACGTTATGGTACCCTTCTGCTAGAAATCCTTGGATATATATAAATTACCTGCGTGACTTCTAGCGGGTAGTCAACAAGAGGAGTTACGAGCAGGTAAGGGAGCAGTCAAGTACAGTAGTTAACGAGAGCGGTTAACGACAGCTACTAGTCAGGCAGCATAATAATACCTTCGGACTTACTTATTTCTATATTACTTATGATTAACACTTCTTTTTAATATCTTGTTTCTTGTTATACTAATACACTGTTTTGAACCTACCTTCTTGTTCTGTGTTTTACTTCCGGCACAAACCGGTCACTGCACTTTGCGGCGAAGTTTCACAAAAAATTGGCAACGAAGATCTACAACAAATTGGCAACGAAAAGCCACAACAGTAGATAAAATCAAAAGTACTAATACCTTGTTTCTTTTAGGACTACATATTAATTGTGCCCTTGTTCTTCTCTAACACGATCGACCAGGTCTTTTCTAGATGGAAGATTGGAGAGAATCCAACTACAAGACAACATAATCTCTACTTCTACTACAGTCTTATATAATGGAGTTTCTTTGCTGACCTTCTTAATGTTGGGATTGTTTGTTACAGGCTTGGAAAGATCCGATCGAGTGGCACCAAGTACACCATTATACGTAGGACGTAGTTCAGGCGCAACACAAGCATAACTGATTGAAACTGATCAACGCGGATTGAGCATCTACTTATGGTGTTGAACATACGTATCGAATGCCGATTATCATGGATACTATACTTCACAGTACAATTCTGTTTGTGAGCTAATTAGACGATTCAGCGTAGTCTAGAATGGGACTTTCGAAGACCTTGGTCAACATCTTCAACCCGGTCTTTAAGAGCCGACAGATGGAAATCCCATCCTGTTCACTGCTTATTGATTTCCGAAACATCTAAATACACGCATCAAATCCAAATGAGGACATCTTACACCAAATGTCCGTTGTGAAGTAGATCGGAATCTTTTTTTTTATACCCAAATGAAACCACAAAACATGTTACCCGAACAGTAGCTTACGGCTGACAACCAATCAAATCATAACACATTCTTTTTTCTCCCGTTCTCTTTTCTTGTTTGTCATTTTTTTCTTATTCATTCCCATTTTTGTGGAGTTATCTGTCCGAAAGGATGTTTCCAAGCCAGAAGGACCTGAAATAGGGCATTTACTTATTGCGATAAAACCCCCAGAATCGCTATGAAACTTTGTTTGTTACAAGAACATACATGTAGAGGAAACAGTGAGAAACTGTACTTGGAACAGTCATAAAGGTTTTCAAGGTTAACTTAGAAACTTTACTCCAGAACAAGATATATTTTCTTTATTTAGTTTTAATTCCACCTTTTTTCTTGTGCTTTATTTCCCATATTCATAAATTTTCTTACTTTGTAAGTTTTGTTTTTCTTACTTTTGTGGCCATTTACGCCTTTCTTTCGTATGATGTTATTCTTCTCGCGTTGATACACAAATCCTTTCTTTTTTCTTACATTTATTCCTCATCTTTTTTTTACTTGCTTCACTATATTATTTTTTTGTTTAATTTTCTTTTACTTTCTTTCCTAACCTTTCTCCCTCTTCATTGTACCATCAGTTTCATTCCCCCTTTCTCTAACTTCCGCTTCTTCCCTCATGTCCACTATGCCATCTCACAACCCCACCTCCATTCTCACACAATTTAATTTCGATCTTAATTCCCACCTGACCGAAAAGAACGAACTCTCCTTGTGTCTCTTCCATCAAAACCGAATCGAAACAGTTCTTATTTGCTCTAATCTTAACTAGTCAGATGTGATCAGTCTCTTCATTCGTCAACTGGCGCCCAAATTACAATCATGAACGTTTCATAGCTTACGCCAACATAAGTCCCAACGAATATCTACAAGATCGCAGAGCCTCGTCAAATCGTCTACTTGTTCGTTTGAAACGAACGTTTCATTGGAAAAGTTTCTTATTTGTCTGACGCTTAATTGCACTTCTGATTGGTCAAAAATGGCCTTCAAATCAAATTTATCTCAAGATTTGATTGGACAAAAAGTAGAACAAGTCGAGAAACGCTAAGGTTTGAAGAAAAAAGAGAAAATAAAAATAAACGTTGTCTTATTGTTTCCCCGATCTGCTGTCGTTTTTCCGAATGGAAAAATGCAATTTTGTTCTCGTTGGATCCCGGAGTTTATCGACTGGCACGAATAAATATCAAAGAATTTGATTAATAAGTTTTACTTTTAACTTTGGGAGTGAAGGGACAAGATTGAGATAATTGATTTGTTTTGCCAATTTATAATTGTGTTTCTTTGTTACTTCAGACATGAATTCAATTCTTTCTTCCTTTTTCCTATATTCTTGGGGCTCAAGACATCGTCTGGCCAGCTATTTTTAACATCTACTTAAAGTTTTCAGCATGTTATTCTTGAATCAGAATATTTTCAGATCTTTTATCCATTCTGTCGATAAGTATAACGGATATATGTTTGCTCCAGAATTATGTACATGTCTGAGTTCTAATTCGTTTATCAATAAAGCTTGTGTTAAGTGCTTGTTAATAGTAAATAATTATATCCTGATCTTTTTTGCGTGTATTTGGCAAAATCACTCATAAAATATTTATCTAAATATTTACACTGCATTGCTTTAGCAAAATTATTTACAATGTATTTCTATAGTAAAATAATTTAATATGCATTTCTCTTGTAAAAGTATTTATAATGCATTTTTGTAATTAAATCATGTACTGTCTTTTTCGTCGTAAAACCTTGAGGAATTAATTCATATTGTATCTATAAAATATCTAGTATGTCCTTCAGTAACAATTAAATTATTTCTTGAATAGTAAGACTCATTCCCGTAATTTTTGTACATTACATTAAGTATGAAGGATTAAAGGAAGACTCATGCATTTATATATAAAAAATATTAATAAAGTCAGCAAAAAGGTTAAAATTTATAGTAAGGGATTCTACTGAGTCCTACTTGTTAATACATTAAAGTTTTCATTCATGAATTAGTTGTAAAATAGAGAAATTAAAAATAGAACGTTTGGAAGATTCTAAATCATTTCAGTATATTCAAGAAAATCTTGATGATTCGAGAAATATGCTAATTAGGTGCTATCCCCTATAAAAACAGGTTTTTTGAAGAGAGTAATCAATTGTTATAAGGGAATTTCTGGCATTATCAACTCCGGCTTTCATTCACGGATTAGTACAGTGTAACCCTGATATAAGAGAGTTGTCGGGACCGAATAAAAGTTATCTTATACCTGGGTTTCTCTTATATCCAGGTGTATTTTATATACATTGATACAGGCTCTAATTTAGGACCAGATAAAATCTCTCTTATATCCGAGTTTCTCTTATACCAGGATCTATTATATCCGGGTTATACTGTATATCCAGTCGAAAGAATCTCCATGAAAAATTGCCGACCAACAAAAACCCAAAAGAGAATCTCATGGAACAAATCTGGTAAATAGAATTTTTGAATATTTTTGACCAAACTAAAAGTTAATTTATATATACACATTTAAGGATTTCCAGTAATAGCACTTAGATTATTTTGCTATCCCTAACGTGGTAAAGTTACTTGATTCCCTCACATTCCCTCCCTTCTCCTCGTAACACTTGCCAGTAAACTATGTTTTCTGTTTGAATGCTACAATTGTATATTTGTATATATTCTATTTTGCGTTTTTAGTAAATTTAATATCTATTAGTGATTTAGCTCTTTGTTTTGGTAAATCATTTTCTTTTCTTTTGTTACAACTTCCAACACGTAACACTAATCACACATCGTACCCATGTGGATTTGGTTAGGGAACGCATATCGACTCATAAGCATTCAGAGGTAATCAAAAGAATTGAAATAACAAAGTGTTCATTGTTCAACCCAAACAAAGAGAAACAAGTAAACCTAGAGAAAACCATTAACATCAGAAATATTAGAGAAAACCATTAACATTAAAATATTGCAATATGAACTCTGGTAAAAAAGTGTTACTGGACATTAGGTTTATAAGTCCCCCCCCCCCACCAAATTCAGTTGTTCTTGTCCTTAAGGACAGCAGTGGTGAACAAGTAACTTCCAATCGAAGCTTTACGCAAGGAATGGAATTCATATACCGCAGTGATTGTAATAAAGGGTTCAGTTCGAAATTCCTAGCACCTAAAGAAGACCGAAGCGTACAACGGCCGAAACGTCGTACAAATGGCAACAAATATGATGACAATAGTCCGAATATTGTAAATACTGTAAATACTGTAAATACTACCTCATTTTAGAAATATAGACAAATACTAAACCTTATCCCTTTACAGATCTTTATTCTTTCATTTTATGTTAAAAATCCTGAATAAAGCGAGACAACTAAAACATAACCAAGCGTAAAAGGACATTGAAGGAGACTAACTGGAAGGAATACTCTTCTTGCACATAGGTTGTACGCCAGAGAACGACATAGAATGGATTAGCCGAAACGTTTAAGTAACGGAAAAAGAAAAAAAGAATAAGATCTTTGTTCGAACAAGTCTTTGAATAATAATTAGCCGCCTTTATTTTAGATGAATTACATTTCATGTACAAAACGAGAAACGATTGACAGCTTAAAAATGATTTTATAGGGGATATCTTATCTATTCTTCTTCTAGTTGTAGTGGGAGTCCGTTTTAGGAAAGGGTAGTTGTATACTGTTGCAGGTTAACGGAATTTGGCCTTGTGGTAGATAACCCGCTATAAATCATAAAATTATTATAAAATCAAGAAAAGCAAATTGAGTTGAAAATAACATTTTTATATATACACATGTCAATTAATGTTTTACAATTAAAGTAAAACTTGAATATAGGTCCAACGAAGGTTAAAATGTTCATGGTAAATAATAAGCTGAAAGAGATTTAATGCTTAGGAATGTGGGGAGCGTGTAATTGAGGAATGTCTTTGATGTAGTCGCGCTTTAGGTCAGTAAGTAGTTTTGAGATAGGGAAGAAGGTAAGGAGAGGTTAATGGAGGCGAACGTAGCCGCTTAACTTGGTCAAGGGGGATACTAATCACGCTCGTCTGTCTCCTGGTCTGTCTGTCTGCTGGGTGCTTTTTATATCTGCTTTTTAGATTAAGCTCGTTTGGGATTTCACACTTGTATTTGATTCTGGGCTTCCCATTGGCTGGTAAATAAAATTCGCGTAGGCTCGCGAAATGGAGATTTGATATTTGATTAATTTTTATTTTTCAACCAGGACATCTGCGCGGGGCCGGCGGCGGAACATCTGCGCGGTGCACGGACGACTTTTGGTCATTTGCCTTTTTGTCGTGAGTGAGCAAACATCCGGTCCGTCGCTTTTGCTCGGTCGGTATCACCACAATTTAATCACAAGTCTTCGAATGAAGTACAAACTAATAATTTTTCCATAACAACAACCCGTGGTTACATTCGCATTCTTGTAAATTAATTTGTGCAGAAGCTGTTTTAACGAAGTTTATCTTTCTACAGATCCACCAATTTCAAGCTGATATTGTGCACCAACGCTTTATTTCTAGTTGAGTTTTCTTTGTATAATTCCGCTTTTTGTGTATATAACGCGGCTGTTCAACCATTCTTTAGTTCTGTTTGTATCGGTGAATTTTCACTCTAAAGACTTCGTTGCTTTAAATACAAAATCATACTTTTCTTTTCTAATTAAACTACATTTTAAACAGCCAAAAGACAACAAAATGAAATTAAAATTTCATTTCCTTTGATATTGGTTCCGTGTCTTTCTCAGATGTTACAATTTTTTGATCTTGATGAACCTAATAATATTCGATCTATGTAATTAACATTCAACTTATATTCATTGTGTGACGCATTATTTGGTGGACATTATTTCAACATTAGAAATTACAAAGTTAAAATTCAAAAGTTAAATCATTGTGCGATGAAGTTTCTTTTATCGACTTGGGTGATGAGAATAATTATTTCTTTTTATTATTAAAAATAATATGATAGATCATTTTTTTCAACATAGCTTGTAAACACAAACATACATACATATAAGCAAAAGTACAAACACAGTAACTTATTACAAGCATCTTTGGTTTTCATGTATGTTTTGGTACCATAAGTATTCATGAACAACCTTAATTGTTGATTGGAATTTATGCATAAAAAATAGTGATGATGATTTCCGCAGAATCACCCTCATTTTATGTATTTGTTTTTTTGAAAGATGAAGATATATAACATCTATAAGATGAGATATAACATCTATAAGATGAGATATAACATTTATAAGATGAGATATAACATCTATAAGATGAGATATAACATTTATAAGATGAGATATAACATCTATAAGATGAGATATAACATCTATAAGATGAGATATAACATTTATAAGATGAGATATAACATCTATAAGATGAGATATAACATCTATAAGATGAGATATAACATCTAACGAACTATGGATTTATGTATTCCTTAAATATATTAATAAAAAAAAACAAAACAATACTAGTGCGCTGTGGTTTAGTGGTTAGCAAACTAGATCTTGTGCTTATCTTTTTTTCAGCCTGTTTGGACCTTGTTTCTGCTTTCTAAGGAAATTTGTAATGGAAAAATTGCTGCTCAATACAAGCAACACGACTTAGCAGCTACGAACGGCACCGGTCTCGAAATCTTCCAAAAAGTTCATGGACATATAAATTCTAATAACAAAAAAAAAAAAAAAAAAAATACAACAAAAAAAAAAACAAAAAAAAAACAAACAAACAATAAACAAACAACAAAAAAACCTCATTAGACTTTACAAATAGCTTAACGTGACCGAGGTGATGACTTCACCTACCATTCTAACACAGAATTAAACTTAAACCACCCTGACCATCCACACCCCCCCTACACACACAAGAGAAAAATAAAATTATTTAAAAATGCATTATGAAAACCAAAAGCGCAGAGAAAACATTCGACAATTTTTGTTGTAATTTTCACCAAATAATGGACAAAAACTTAAAAAAACTAGATTAAAAAAAGAAGAAAATATTGAAATTTTATTGGTCCGCAACAAAACCTGCGAAAAAAAAATATCCAAATGAATAAGGAAAGAAGAAAATTTTAACAACGTTCAAAACATTAATTTAAAACAGTGCTCAATATAGAGATAGAGCTATGAATATATATATATATATATATATATATATATATATATATATATATAATTCTACATGTATAGCACGACTCGGAGTTTCATGCGTTATGCAATCATCAGGTTTAATAGATTTCAATTTAAGTTCATGCGATGTTCATGGAAATTAAATCTTATAAAGTTACCGCTTTTTTAATAAAAAGAATTCAAAATTTAAATATTCTACGGTTACATGTGAATAAAAATTTAAAATTGAAATTAAAAATAATAAAATACAGGGAGAAAAAAATCAAAGGGGCAGAAATCATGAGTCTTAAAAATTTAAATATTCAAATATTACAAGTACATAAAAATGTAGGGAAAATGAAGATTTTAAAATGTTAAAATTTTAAATAAAAATAAAGACAAAAATAAGATGAAAGAAAAGAAAAATATAGAGAAAAATTAAGAGGTAAAATTTAGAATTAAGAATTAAAAATGTACGGAGCAAAAATAAAAAATAATTAAATTTATAATCTTAAAAATAACATTGCGGGGGAAAGAAAGAAAGAAAGAAAGAAAGAAAGAAAGAAAGAAAGGGGCAAATGTAAAGAGGGATCTATATCAATCTGGGTCTAAGAATTTAAGTCAGTATTTTTTTATGACAACTTGTGTTTATTAAATAACTTTTCTTATTAAGTAATTTGGATTCTTGATATGGTTTATGATTAAAAGTTTTTCTAAGAGGCATAGATTACATTTACAGCTTTGATAATACATTGATCACTGTTTCATTAACACCTAAATAATAATACAATATATATGTACACCACCCTCCTCATGTATATTTATTAATTTACGTCAGTGTATATATACAGGATGTGCGTTGTAGTACAGTGGATATCGGCTCGGAACGGGGAGCCGAGTTCGAATTCCAGTTGAATCCATTGTATTCACTTACGCGCAAATACCCTAGGGAAAGGTATTAATCCGTCTCTTCCTTCCAGTTATGGGTTAAATAGCAGGACAGATTGGGTTCTATAGCCTTAGTCGGCAACCAGTCTACCGCAGAAAGCAATGGCAACGTACTGCGGGATAATCTTCTGCCCAGTCAGTCATGTCTCTTTCGAGACACGAGCGCCCAAGCGTGTATCACGTATGGCACTTAACTGACTGATATATACACTTCCGGCCATAAGTAAACCACCTCAGTGTTTAAAAAAATCATGTATTTCATACTATTTTTTAGTATTTATTGCCAAGTGAATATGGTTCTTTTGTTAATACCGCACAATAACCTGTGCATCAAATGAATTTATACATATTTAATAAGAGCAACTTCTAATCTGACAGCATACAGAAGAATGAAGAAAATTTAGGGTGATTCGGACGAGTTCATCTTTGCTTCCTTGCCTTGTAAAATTTTGCAAAGTAATATTAACAAAAGAACCATTCTATTTTCATTTAGAATTATTCACTTGGCAAAAAGTACTAAAAATAGTATGAAATATATCATTTTTTAAAACTGGGGTGGCCTAATAATTATGGCCGGTAGTATATATATATATATATATATATATATATATCGAAGCTTTTCCCTTTATTTTCTTGTAAATTTCAGTAAGTTCTTTTATAAGTTTTCATCCGTTATTAAACTGGTTTATTCGACACTACATAAGCCTGAACAAAAAGTTTAAGACATCTCTCTTCATTATTCATCAGATATTTGAAAACACACAATTGGTGAGTCGTAGATGACATCGCACTGTTACGCAATTTTAACATTCTTACAATTTTTTTAACCATTTCACCCTTACGCAAGGCAATAAAATCACGAAGACCCAAGAAGGTTACTGAGTGTGAGAGAATATGAGGAAAAGAAAATCACTATAATGCTGTGAGAACAATAAAATAATGATTGATATTGCATTTAAATAAAGGTGCCAAAGAGGAAAACTCATTAAAAAATTACCATTGAAATATTTGTTGAAATGGGACAGGGAAGATACGTTACGGCAGAAGAAAAGTGACTAAAACCGAAATGCCAGGCCAGGACTAACAACTTTGCGGATCTTCTTTGTATTTTATCAAGAATTTATAGCAGAAGTAGCAAGTCATATATGACAGCAATATTCAATACATCAATGAATGATCTAAACTTATTTATAAATGGAACGTTGTCTGTGTGTGTGTGTGTGTGTGTGTGTGTGTGTGTGTGTCCGTTACCTATAGACTCTGAAATGGCTGAACCGATTTTCTTGAAAATTTACACAGTTGTACTATAAGCGTCTGCGAGTGTTCTTAGCTAGGTTTTGTGGCAAGGTACCCCCGATGAATATCGAAAATCGATAAACGAAAAAATAGAAGGTTATAGAAGGAGTGGTCCGATTTTAATCAAATTTGATACACTCATAGACAAAGACATAAGAAAATATATTCAGAAGTTTCAAGGTTGCAGTTTTTACAATAGTGCAGAAAATTGATAATATATATATATATATATATATAAAAGGCAAGATGTTTGTGTGTTTGTCTTTTTATCTGTCTGTATGTCCTTTATACAAATCCACAATTTTTATCCGATTCTCACTAAACTTCACACAAATATTCTTTAGGCTGTATCTGAGCTCCAGGACCATGGAATAGTTTTAAAGCTTTCGTTACACCCGACCAACGCCGGGCTATACTGCTAGTCGACTTATAAATGCGTAAGATAGATAAATTTGACATGAAATGAAAAGAAAATACGTGCTTGTGTCACGATACGCAAACTTAAGCTAACAGTGGACGGTGCAACAGTAGACAGGTTAAGTGATGAAAGATCAAAGTCATTTGTTGCAGCAAAAGGAAAACGGATAATATCAAAATAGATGAAAAAATAAGTCCAGATTGCAAAATCTTTTTGTTATACTTAATTAATATGCGTTGTGGTGCAGTAGATATCGGCTTGGAACGCGAAATCGAGGAACCGAGTTCAAATTCCAGTTGAATTCCTTGCATTCACTTACGCACAAATACCCTTGGAAAAGGTATTAATACTCTCTTATCTGCAGGTATGGGTTAAATAGCAGGACAGATTGGGTTCTATAGCCTTGGTCGGCAACTAGTCTACCGCAGAAAGTAATGGCAACCTGTTGCGGGATAATTTTCTGCCCAGTCAGTCATGTCTCTTTCGAGACATGATCATCCAAGCGTGTTTCACGTATGGCACTTATCTGACTGCATTAGTATACTCATCATTTTCTTGCGTTTTTCAAAGAGATTAATGAAGTGTTTTTTCTTTTAAGTATAACGAACTTCTGAATCTCAGTTTCAGTTACTTCCCTTTAGTAACTCAACTCTTCAAGTTTTTGTTCACCTCTGCTGTGGCCAGGTATTGAACTCGCACTTCCTTGGATCAAGTTACTTTTTTGGATGACTCAGTCAACGCTTTTATCCAATGAGCCATGTGATACAAAAAAAAAAAAAAAAGACATGGGACGTAGAATTAAAACAATCTCTCTCCCCGGACTAAATAAAGAGTTCTGCTCGAAATTACAACGTATATCCTTGAAAGTCGGAACTTACAACGGCCGAAATGTCGTGAATATTGCAATAAAGATGAAAATAGTTCGTACTATGTAAGTTGTGTGTAATTATTATGTATTAAGCGAATCTGGCTACATAATTTGTAAGTAGTTTCAACAGAGGAAGGAAAACATCATATAAATAGGAATAAGAAGAAAAGATGGAATTATGATTATAGAAAGAATTATATAACTGATGTTAATACACAACACGGAATATATTATATACTAGCAGGATAGCCTGGATCGGGTGTAATGAAAGCTTATATATATATATATATATATATATATATATATATATATATATTATCGATTTTCTGCACTGTTGTAAGAACTGCAACCTTGAAACTTCTGAATATCGTTTCAATTCTTCCTCCAATTTCTTCGGTTCGGACCTATTTGCAAAGATGATCTAAGTTTTCCCTTTATTTTCTTGGAAATTTCAGTAAGTTCTTTTATAAGTTTTCATCCGTATATCAAATTTGATTAAAATCGGACCACTCCTTCTATAACCCGATTTTTTCGATTATCGACTTTCGATATTTATGGGGGTACCTCGACACAAAACCTAACCAAGAACACTCGCAGACGCTTATAGTACAACTGTGTAAATTTTCAAGAAAATCGGTTCAGCCGTTTCGGAGTCTATAGTTAACGGACACACACACACACACACACACACACACACACACACACACACACACACACACACATAGACAAACACACAGACAAAGTTCCATTTATAAATAAGTTTAGATTCAATATAGTAGTATAAATAATATATAAAGATAGATTCTATATTATTCCATATATTACATAATATATATCATATATAAAACAATAGGAATTATACATGTAAAATACACAGGTCCATAAAATAGTGTGATGAACTAGTCATACGCAACGAAAATGTTTTTTATCACCTTGGGTATAATGAACGTTAAAACCCGAATAGGGTTGCTAGATTTGGCAAACAGAAATAGAACACACTCTGTTAAAAAAATTAAATTAAAATGATCTGCAATTTGCATATATTACATAAATTGAGATAAAATAGTACTGATGTATGGGAAAAATATTAATATTAAAAATTTTCTTAGATATCATATGAATTCAAATTTGAACCAGATATTCCGTATTTCTGTTTTGCAAATATCACTGCATTTTCAAAATGAGTAGATTTATACGTAAGCAGGTGTGCATACATTTAATCTTCTATATGTGTGTGCATGTATGTATGTATGTATGTATGTATGTATGTATGTATGTAAACATGAATATGTTTTCTAATGTTAGCCAAATTCGGTTTCATCTTATTTGCACGCGTATGTGAAACTTCATGTGCGCGCGATTTGTTTGGGCGTGTGTTTTCCAATTTTAATTTGATCATAATGTCACGATAACAGGTCAACTAGTGTGGATCAAAGGAACTTGTAATTTGTAATTATTTCTATGCAAGCACATATGAGTAATCTAACATGTATAAATGAATTCCTGTCTGTTTTCCTACCTCAATTTGCATAATTCCAACACAATGACTAACAAGTTTTTTGGAAAATAAATTTTCCTTTTAATGAAATGGTCGTTAAACTGATTACACCAGACACTGGACAACGTTGGGTTTCTGATGAGAGGAAATATTTGTTGAGAAAGAAGAAACTTTGGTACTGGGGCACATTTATGGTACCCACAGTCAGTATTGAACTTACTGGTTCGCTAAGTAACGTGAAAAGATTCTGGGTACACCTTTATACGTTAACATTAATACGTTACTATTCGTTTTTTAAAAATCGAAAATGATAATTCTCTTTCACTTCCTCTCTCTTTTCTTTTTTCCCGCTCTTCCGACTTATCAATGTATCTCTATTTATTGTTTCTTGTTAAATATCTCTTTATCGCCATTTATTTTTCTCATACGTTTTCCCCCTTTTCTCGCCCATTCTATTCATTTGTATCTTCTTTTTCACTGTCTTTATGTCATCTCTTTCTCTTTTTTTTTCTATCTTTCTCATTTTCTGTTTCTCATTCTCCTCTTTCTCGCTTTCCATTTATCTGTTTATTTCTTTCTTTCTCGTCCATGATATCAGCGCCACCGATTCATGTTATAATCTCACTTGCCTTCCGATCACAGTATTGTCTCTGACTAAAGATATAAGGAAATGGTTTTTTAATTTTTTTTTTCAGTGCACAAAACAAATTCGAAAACAATGGAGAAGAAGAAAAGAAATTCAATTCGAGTAAAGACAATGTATCTTTGGCGTTTTGATTTCACGGCCACACTGAACGCTGCGCTCGGATTTTCTGGCGAGCTGTTATAAACGTTATTCCTTTAATGGAAGAACTCTCTTGCTGGCACGAGTCCAGCTCTGAGGCAATGCACTGGACTAGCATTTTTGAGGTCTCGCGTTAAAATTCTTCTTCTGTATGCCCTGTCCCTTCAGGACGTAGACGATCATGGCTTTTCACGTCCCCATCCTTGGTGGCTCTTAGCACGCCTTCTCCTGTTACACCATGCAACCCTCGTTCCATCATCCACCTGACTAATTCCTTCAAATGTTATCTGTTGCTTTCCCCTGTGTCTTTTCCCCTCTCTCTGGCCTGTTAGTATCAGGTTCTCTAAGCCCTCCTTTCTCATTGCATGTCCCAGGAACTTTAGTTGTCTCTTCCTGATGCTCAGTATTAATTTCCATTTTTGTTTCCATCTAAGACCTCATCATTTCTCATACTCGATCCATGATATTTGCAGCATTCTTCTGTAGAACCATATTTCAGTTGCTTCAAGTTTTTCCTTCATCTTTGATGATATTGTTCAGCATTCACTGCCATATTGAAGAACTGACAACACATGATTGAATGTGC
This sequence comes from Ascarosepion bandense, assembly GCA_037127315.1. Taxonomy (NCBI): domain Eukaryota; kingdom Metazoa; phylum Mollusca; class Cephalopoda; order Sepiida; family Sepiidae; genus Ascarosepion; species Ascarosepion bandense. Next base: position 1,997,152 of record JBBBDQ010000279.1, read on the forward strand.
TAGTTGACTAACGCTTTACAGTAGGAAAAATGGAGCTGGCTGAGACAGTTCGTGTTCATTTAATCCTTTTGCCGTTGGTAAAGGCCTGCGTCTATCTATTTTCATCACAGCCATTGTTTAAATAGTAGGACTGACTGAAATGTCGAGTTTTGGTTGGAACCAGTCTATGAGAAAGACAACAAAATTTAATAGATTTCACCCGTATACACAATAAATATTTTCAGTTGATGTTTCTGTTTCAGCAGAACATAAAGGAAAATTAAAAGAAAGCGAAAAGCTAAAAATATATATGAACATTGCCAAAGAAATGCAAAAGAAAAATTCCGTTATTTTCGACGTGTGTCGAAAAACTTGGATCATCTTTGCAAATAGGTCCGAAGAAATTGGAGGAAGAATTGAAATTAACCAGATGAAAGAAACTATTACTAAAATAAAGAAAATTACAGATAAAGTTGTAGAGGTAATTAATGAAACTTGTTGTCACTTAATTTCAAGAACAGATCCTACTAGTGAGGGGAACTCAATGAATACAGAAAAATAATATTTTATGATTTTCTAGTTCAAATATATCTGTCTGTCAATACCATAAGATCATAAATAAAGACATAAAAACTGTCATGATACCGCCTTGAGAAGCAAAAAAGTATTTAGTTTGTAACAGTATTTTTTTCCTGTGAATTTCTATCCATGATCGTGACGTTTTCCTACCCAGCATCAGGCTCTTCTAAGCTGGATTAAATAGCGTTTTCTGACCGAGAAACCTGTATCAAGCGAGAAAAAGAAAACGTAGAAAGGTAAGAAAGCTAGAAAAAGTGAAATGAAGACCAGGTAAAAGAAAAATATATGTATATAGGGAGGAAGAAAAGATGGACCCGAAAAGAAAAAAAAAAAAAAAGACAGGCATGCTGGATAGCAAGAAAGATTGAAATCATGTTGGGAAGAAAAGACAAAAAAATATTGGTATACTAGCAGTATAGCTCGACGTTGCTCGGGTGTAATGAAAGCTTTAAAACTAATCCATGGTCCTGGAGCTCAGACTCTTTGGACGTTGGCACGAAAGACTAAAAAGCAAGAGTTGTTTCCAGTTAAAGCGAAACCGTAGACTGGAAGAAAAATGAATGGATGTAAGTCAAATTTTGATTTCATGGTATCGATATCAAATAAGTTTTTTTCGTCGTAAACTGAATTTTGAAGACTAAATAAGTCCTCTGAGTAAATGGTATCATGGCTGAGACTAAGAACTACAATTATACCTACTTAGAACCAAACCCGAAGCAAAAACTAAAATAAAAGTGCTGAAAAAAATACAGACATACAGGCAGATAAACAGACACACGCACACAAACATCTTGTCTTTTTTATATATATATAATCATCGATTTTCTGCAGTATTGTAAGAACTGCAACCTTGAAACTTCTGAATATATTTTCTTATGTCTTTGTCTATGAGTGTATCAAATTTGATTAAAATCGGACCATTCCTTCTATAACCCGATTTTTTCGATTATCGATTTTCGATAGTTATCGGGGGTACCTCGACACAAAACCTAGCTAAGAACACTTGCAGACGCTTATAGTACAACTGTGTAGATTTTCAAGAAAATCGGTTCAGCCGTTTCAGAGTATATAGGTGACGGACACACACACACACACACACACACACACACACACACACACACACACACACACAGAGTTACATTTATAAATAAGTTTAGATATAAAAATCAATTTTGGAGAGATAGAGCAAGAAAAAGAAAGGATGCAGTGCTAAATATATCTGCGTTATTTATTCGCATATGAAACTAATCACTTTTTTATAATGACCAATCGTTTCAGCGTCAAAAAATATAAGAAAGGATTATCCAAAGATAAAATAGAATCTGCTATAGCAGATCATATATTAAGAGTGATGAGTTTATATTATCCACCACGAGTTTAGGTCCGAATTACAAAAAGGCACATAACTGGAGAATGAGGATGTTGATAGGCATATCTATAAGCTGTGTTGGTATTTTTTTTTTACCAACATACTTGCAATTAGAAATATACAATATTCCGTATTATTTGGGATTCTGGAAATTCAAATGTATGTGCAACTCGTTTTTTTAATGAGTTTGGTACACCACTTATAGTTGTGGTGGAAGGAGTTGTATGCACGCAGTACCAAACTAGAGATGTGTAAATTTCAAAGATAAGAATATCAATATTATATCCTCTCTCTCTCTCTCTCTCTCTCTATATATATATATATATATATATATATATATATATATACATATATATATATATATATGGGCAGTGACCTTTTTTTTAAACATCTTTCGTTAAATATGACAGACAAGGAAAATATTTCAATTACCCGCTAAAGTGGGACTGGAAACATAAGTGGTCGTTTTGTTACAGAGTTGGTAATGAGAACCCTTTTCAGGGTGGTCATTTTGATTAGCTGGAAGGTAATAATTTGGTCATGGAAGGTACAGCCATGATCTGCTTTTAAAGAAAAGGAGGAGGACGGTATCGAAGAAGAAGGGCCAGTTTTTTTACAGATGTTTCTGATGCTCTTTCATTTTTTATGAATCCCTTTAGTTGCTCCAATCTTTTAAACTTCTCGAAGCGAAGGTCGTATCGGAGTCTTTCTTGTCGGATCTTCGGGGTGTCACGAAGCTGATAGAGGGAGTGAGGCTGTGTGTGGTTTCTGGGGACAAAGTTGCCGTAATCTAGAGCTTCCCTTTGGTTTTACCAACGACCTGCCATTCTCTCTTTTTCCTTTTCCGGAATTGCGCAAGCGGCGGGTAAAGGTTTTTCGGGGAACAGGAGCCGCGAAATGGACACAATCAGAGATTTTACCACAACGGTTTTAGTCGCTGTCATGCCCATTACAGGCGAAATGGAAATAACAGATTCTGTAGAAGGGTGGTTTTGGTCGGCAGTGGCCTTCTCAGGACAGGAAGAGGAGAAGTGACCGGTTTTTCCACATTTTCAGTAAGTTGGTTTACGGTCGGTCACCATGACCGGCAATTATCTGGCCCTCTACATCCAGACAGTTGAATGTCACAGAACAGTCCTTTTTTAATTGACCGACGTTTATTGGCCAATTTTGGTTACTTTAAATTACTTCTTGTTTTTTTAAACGAAAAACAGTGAAAATAAACAACAGAAATTATTAAACAGATACAGAACACTATCTGTATATACTTCTGAGATGAGGAAGTATTTACATTATTTACATTGTTCTGACAGTTGTCCTCATCTTTATTGTTATATTTACGACGTTTCGGTCTTTGTACTTTCCGACCTTCTTCAAGTGGTAGGAATTTCGAACCGAACCCTTTCTTTCGATCACTAGGGTATATCGTTCTCATTCCATGTGCTATGCCACTTCTACAAAGTTTAGTGGATATAAACGTTGATTAATTCTAATGACTTTACCAAAAGAGTTGTAAGTTCAATAGCAGGCTACAGAAGTGGTAAACAAATAACCTAGAGAGTTAAGTTAAAGGGAGATAACTAAATGGCTACCGGAAGTGGCATCAGTTAACGGCAAACATACGTCGAGCGCATGGTAAGACTAGAATCATTCTGAGTAAACTTAAAACAAAGGGGATGTGGCACAAGACCGGTTTGAACGAGGGGCGTTCAAAGTGCGTATATTTGGGCAAAAATTTCTTGTATACACCGTCATATACGGGGTCGGGATCTTGTCTACTTTTCACAAGACGAGAGTCTGTAATTTGGAATAGGATTAAAGACGGGATGTAACACAAAGCAGATATTTACCGTGGGGCTTTTACGAGCGCAAACACTCTGGCAAAAATTCACCGTAGACACCACATACGCAGGGTCGGGCTCCTATGTACTTTTCACAAGACGAGACTCATTTGGTATAGCCTCATTTGGGTTCCTTTCTTCGCTAAGGCAGGATTTTCGACAAAATCAGAGCTTTAATGAGTTCAGTACATATCCGACCTTTCCCAGAAGGGCAGGATGTGACACAAAGTCAATTTCTAAACGGGAGCATTCCGAGTGCGTACAATCATTTAAGTGCCATACGTGATACACGCTTGAGTGATCATGTTCTGAAAGGGATATGATTGACTGGGCAGATAGTTATCCCATAGTAGGTTACCATTACTCTCTGTGGTAGATTGGTTCTGTTATTTAACCAATAACTGGAGAGAAGAGACGGGTCAATACCTTTCCCAAGGGTATTTGTGCGTAAGTGAATGCAAGGAATTCAACTGGAATCCGAACTCGACTCTCCGAATTCTCGTTTCGAGGTGATCTCCACTGCACCTCAACACACTCGGGCAAAAATTTCCCGTACACTCCTCACACGTGGGTCGGGCACTTGTCAATATTTACGATTCACAGTTCTTCGATAAATCCTCGTCTGTGTTCCTCTCTGCTCGAAGGTAGAGATTCCGACAAAGACAGTACTTGAATGAGCTCGGTATTTACCCGAGCACTTCACACAAAGGCTCGATATGTCACAAGGCATATTTTTAGCGTGGGACATTCCGAAGGCGCGCACACGTTTAAAAATTATCCGTAGATCTTGCATACGCGGAGTCGAGCTCCTGTTAACTTTTGTCCAGACGTAACTCTGACCTACCGCACAGCCACGTCTTGGTTCCACTCGAAGATAGAGAGTCCAACAAAATCAGAACTCTAATGAAAACGGTATTTATCCGAGCTCTCCACACATGGGCGGGATGTGGCATAAGGCCGACTTTTAACGAAAAGAATTCAGAGCGCGTAAACTCTGCCAAAATTTTTTTGTAGAGCCCGCGTAAGCATAGTTGGGCTCTCGTGTATTTTCTTTCAAACGATACTCTACCCTTCAACACAACTTTATCTGAGTTCTACTCTGTCCAAACGCAGAGAGTTGACAAATTCAGAGTTTTGGTGAACTCGGTATTTAACCGAGCCTTCTCACAAAAGCGGGATATGTCACAAAGCCGATTTTGCCGTAGGCAAAGGGCAAAACACTGTCGCACTTCCTCTACGCCCGAAGGCAGAGAATCCGACAAAGTCAGAATTTTGGTGAACTCTGAATCTCAGCAGAGTTCTCCTGTATATATGTTTTTAGGACAGATCCATTAATGGGGCAGTGAATTATATCACAATCATACGTTTGTCAAAAATACAATATTTTCCGCATTGTTCGCTGCTGCTGCTGCTGATACACACACACACACACACACACACACACACACACACACACACACATAGATATATATATATATACGTTCTTGAAAGTGACCAGCGATTGTTGAAAGTATTAGTACTAAAAATACTGTAAACTTCCGACAACTTTACAACGACAGATACGGCCACAAGAAAAATCCTTATAAAATTGAATAAACAGTGTTGGTCAAATTTATATGAAATTGTTACACACACCGCACACACGCGCACATATACATACATACATACATACATACATGTGTGTGTGTATTAATAAATACATATGGGGATACACATATATAATAATATTATTAATAAAACAGTGCTAATGTAGTATAAACAGAGCTGTTATATATATATATATATATATATATATATTAATAAATATCCATACTGTCCTACCTCGATGGCACGACTCGGAGGTTTATGCAATCATCAGGTGCATATTACAAACTGACTGTTTAAATACATTTGAATTCAAGTTCATTCGAGATTCATAGGAGTAAAATCTTTTTAAGTTAGGTTACTGTTTTTTGATATATCAAGAGTAAATTTAAATAGACAAAGATTACATGGGGATAAAAAAATAAAATTAAAATTTTAAAATTAAAATTTTAAAATTTGAAATTAAAATAAATTATTAAACTGCATAGAGATAAAATCCAAGGGGCGTAATTCATAACTATTAATAGTAATATTTGCGGAGTAAAGAAAGAAAGAAAGAAAGAAAGAAAGAAAGAAAGAAAGAGGCAAACGAACGAGGAATCTGTATCAATCAGGGTCGAAGAATTTAAGCAAGTATTTTTTCTATGGCACGTGGTTATTAATTCACTTTTTTGTTAAGTAGATTAGAGTTATTTATATAATTTAATATGAGTTTTTCTAAAAGACATAAGTTACATCTGTCCCCTTTTCCATTGTAAGATTTTGTTTTAGCGACGTTTGGTAAAAATTGCGTACTTGTATATGTTTTTTAATTTCCAATATTATATGGATAAAGAAGTGCTTTTGCTGTATTTGTCGTTGTGAAAGCGAAATTTCTACATATCAGCAGTTGATTCAAAGTAAAATTTATATAATCATCATCCGAATGAATGAGAGCTCTATAAAGAACACAAAAGTATATATATATATTTTTTTTTCTCTCTCCCCCGTACATCCTGTTCTGTTCTTAAATAAATGTTTATTCACCTCAATTTAGCTCTGTTGAGCGAGGTTCGAAACCGGTTAGCCAGCCCATTTTTCAGTTTTCATTTTTTGCAATTATTATCATCATGGGTGGTAATAATAATAATATTTGTCTATTCATAGCGGTAATGATGTGCGTTATGGTGCAGTGGATATCGTCTCGGAACGAGAAATCTGAGAGCCGAGTTCGAATTCCAGTTGAATTACTTGCATTCAGTTAAGCGCAAATACCCTTGGGAAAGGTATTAATTCGTCTCTTCCCTCCAGTTATGGGTTAAATAACACGACATGTTGTGTTCTATAGCCTTGGCTGGCAACCAATCTATAACAGAAAGTAATAGCAACCGACAGCGGGATAATCTTCTGCCTAGTCAGTCATGTCTCTTTTGAGACATGATCGCCTAAGCGTGTATAACATATGGCAGTTAACTGACTCAAAAAAGTTTTGTACCACAAATCGTATTTTCACACACACACACACACACACACATATTGTTCAAATATTTAGGCCGGTGGATATATATAAATATACTGTTTAATTATAAAAACGGAGTATTGACTCAAATACAAATGTAAATTACAAATAATGCACAAACAAATAAATTAAACATATGTTGTTTCATTTAATTTCGTAAGTTTTCGTAAAATTTCGTAATATATATATATATATATATATATATATATATATATATATATATATATCCAGTCTTGATATAGTTTTAAACCATTTTCAACGGTAAATTACAAAGACAAAAATATTATTTATGACTAAATGAATGCATATTTCATCGCAGTTACAATGTTTGTGCTTGTAATTACCCCTGAAGATGATCTCGGAAAAGATCCAAAGTACTTTGGTTAAAAAAATAAAAAAGTTCATCTTAACATCACGAGACTTATTAGACAACTGTAAAGATCAGTATAGAAATAAGTAGAAAAATATATCTATATTATTCGATTAAACATGTTTGAATTATTTCCTAAATATAATTATGCACAAAGATATATATATATATATATATATATATATATATATATATAATGAGATATTTTCCCTTATGAATATATCAGGATTTTTTAAACAATATCTCTCTCTCTCTCTCTCTCTCTCTCTCTATATATATATATATATATATATATATATATATATCTTCCCTTATGAATATATCAGGATTTTTTAAACAATATATCTCTATATAAATGTATGAATGTATTTCTCGTTGTCCTTTACGTGAAAGCGAAAATCCTAGGACACAAGAGTCCGTTTAAAACACAGTTAACTTTCACCCGAATCTTTTAAATCTGTTTACTCTTTTTTAATACCGTCCTCTTTAAACTATTGTCGTTTTGCATCGAAAATAGATAAGTGATCGAACTGAAAAAGACAAATGAACAACCTTTTTCTATCTTAATTTACAGAAAGACGTTCTAATGAACCTATTTATAGACCTCCAGTAGCTTGGATACCTAACTGTATTCACAATGATGACATCAGTAAGGTTATCGATTGATAGAGAGTGAGTGAGAGAGGGGAAAAGAAAAAGTGAGAGAGGAGGTAGTCTGGTGGACGTAAAGTAGCAGAGGGCGAGAGATGGATAAGAAAAGCATAAAGGAGAAACAAACTACAACATATGGTGCAAGGATTGCGCTTTGCAGCTCTGCCAGGTGAAATTTTTATGTCATTCATTCTTTCCAATTTATTTCGTGGTTTTTCTCTTCTTTTCTCATATTCAACCAAACTCTCACTCTCACTTTATTCTTATTCTTTCGAATCTTCTTTTTTTTATTTTCTTCATTTTCGTATTTTGTTAATTTCTTCTTTTCTATCTCATGTCTTTGGGCAAAATTCTTGCTTGATTAATTTTTTTTCCTCTCTTTCTGTGATTTCATCATTTTGGTAGCCTTACTTTGTTCGTCAACTCTTTTTTTTCCTTTATCTTCTTCCTTTTTGTTTTCTTTTGTCCTTAATTCTACTCTTCTTTGTTTTCTTTCTTAAAATATATTTTTCTTTCTTTCGTTACCTTTTAAGAATAAAATTAGTTTTGGATCTCTTACCAATTCTTTACTTCCAATATTCTTACGTCACGATCGAAGATTTCCCAACTGAAATAATTAAGAACTCTGGGTCATGAAAAAGCGAAACTAATGAGAACGTAGAGAAAGTAGGTGCAGATATGATGATCTATCTGACATAACAAAGTGATATTCTATATTTCTAAAAGGGAATGTCAAACTAAACATGGCAGTTCACAAATATAACTGCTAATCGCGAGTTTTCTATGCATAAAATAAATCAAAAGTACACGATAAACGTATTAAAGGGGAGTTTACTAAATAAATTAATATGTATAAAAGCTTTTTATATGAATTTGAATATTTAATGAGATCTTGACACGTTAGTTGTTTGCAATGTTCGATAAGAAGGAAAAATCTTTGCAAAGTTAACCTCGGCGATACGACAGACAAAAATAGTTTGAGAGGTCACCATTAATTATCGTAAGTTTATTTTCTGTCTTTCTGTCTGTCTGTCTGTCTGTCTCACTCTCTCACACACACACAATAACCTTATTGCTTATATTTCTGAGATGAGGTATTGTAATTATTTACACTATTCACATTGTTCGGACTGTTGTTCTCATACTCTAGATGCTTCGGCCGTTCTACGCTTTGGATTTCTTCAGGTGATATACGTTGGAATTTTTAGGGTAGATTGTTTTAGTTCCACATACCATTTCTTTTCTAGATATGACAATTTCAGTTATTTTTCTTTTAGTATCTCAACTCTTCAAGTTCACTTTTTCTTATTAGTCACCTATGTAAACCCTGTTTATTTAAAAGTTGCCCTCAACAAAACTATCACAAGAAACGAAATTTTAAGTGGAAGAAACACAAATTTACTAATTTTTGCTTGGTCACGATCACGAGAACCCTAACCTGTTAGGATTGTAGGGGCACCACACGTACTGAAGTGGTGTTTCCTGGGTAAGGCATCCTGACGGAGCCTAACCCTCTCTCGGTAGGTTTTGAATTCAGAAATTTTCTCCTGGACTGGTTGCCACTTAAAGCTACATGACCCAGTATATCTTGCTATTTACCCATAGCTGGTAGGTAGGGATAAGAGATGGCTTTGTACCTCTTCCAAGGGTATTAGCATGTAAGTAAATGTAATGAACTCGACAAGAATTCGAACTTGGGTTTCTGATTCCTCAATCTAAACCGCTAGCCATTACTTCTATAATAATAATTCATTTATTCTCCGGCTATGAACATCGAATTTTTTTAATTTGATAAGAATATTATATTCACCCCCGTGTATTACTTTGAAAAGCAAGTAACCAGCAGGCCAAAGGGATTAACATAGGTGAAGATAAGTCATTTTACTACAAGGCATCGCAGGACAAAAATATATCCTTGAAAAGCTGATATTTGGAAGACAATAAAACTTATAAATAAACTTCAGCTCCGAAATGTCAGTCTCTAAAGCAATGAAAACAATCAAGTTATTGCTTTTTTTGTTTTCTTTTGCACGTATTAAAGTTAAGAGAATAGGATTTTATTTTCAATTATACTTAAGACGAAGTCATAGTTTTAGAGATTAAGGGTTAAAGTCCAAATGATTAAAGGCTTACGGCCTATCACGTTGAATATACCGGTTCTCGCTCGATCACCGAAGTTAAGCAACGTTGAGCCTGGTCAATACTTAGATGGGTGACCGCTTGGGAATACCAGGTGCTGTAAGCGTTTAGTGACGGATGTGCGTTGTGGTGCAGTGGATATCGGCTCGGAAAGAGAAATCGGTGAGCCGAGTTCGAATTCCAGTTGAATACCCTGCATTCACTTAAGCACTGGTACCCTTGGGAAAGGTATTAATCCGTCCCTTCCCTCCAGTTATGGGTTAAATAACAGGGTAGAACTTGGGGACCCTGCCCTTAAAATCAAATCCCAATGAATCTTGATACTCGAAAAGAAAAAAGTATTATTAGACACACAAAATCTTATATAAAGACAACAACAAATTGTTGAAAGAAAAAGGTATTACCAGCAATAAAAAATTTAGTTGGCAATAAATGACCCACCGAGGTTGATATGCCATAAAAACAAAACAACCAACCAAATGATTAAAACGACTTACATGTAAAATTTCATGAGAACTGATTGTATCGTAAATTTTCTGGTAGCTAAAAAGAAATGCTGTTCATGTTGTTGATAAATGAAAAGAAAAGACAATTTGGTAGAAAACTAGCTTAAGTCTGTGGAAGTCACTTCCGCCCGAACAAGGTTCAACGGATTCATATCAAGTTGAGTCGAAGAGTCACTTCTGCTTGTAGCGCGCTTTTAATTTCCTTTGCAAGTCTTCACTTTTCTTCCGTTCTAACTAGAATTACGATTATCTCCCATCCTATGATTTTCAAATAATTCAGTGAACATTTATTCGATCCATTTTTCTTTCTGTCTTCTAGCAATCTACTTATAAACTTGTACTTTTTAGATTCAGTGTTTAGGTACACAAGTTAAATACGGATTCTCGTCTGCTGCTTTTGTAAGCTGTCGTCCCTTTACACCTTATACTAGCAAATGTCTTCGTGTTTTGGTAAAATGTACAAAATATATATATATATAATATAAATATTTCTCTTTCTAAACAACACTCTTTCAAAATTCTTCTTTTGACAATAAATGCATTTGTATACAGAGTGCGATGAATAAATCGTCGTCTAAATTACGCAAAAATGAAAATAAAACTGACATCTCATTTTAACAGATATATTTAACAAAATTACACAAAATGTCTTGAAATACTAAAGAGTAAATTTATTCAATAAAATCGCCACTGAATTCAACCACGGTCTCCAGATGATTTCGGAATCTCCTGCATCTCTTCTGAACAGTCTCCTTGGTTGGTGAATGCTGCCATAATCTTTGCTTTCAGTCCATCTTTGGTTTTAAAAGGAATTTTATTGGTTTCTTGCTCAGCTGCGCTCCACATGTATTAGTTAAGAGAGTTGAGGTTTGGGGAGGTAGGTTGCCAGATGTAAGGGAATATGTGGTCACAGGAATTGTTTGACAGTTTTGATTGGGTTTGTCTGCTCATGTGGCAGAGTCATGCTGCCAGACATAGAACCTTCTAGCAGCCACTGTCTTGAACCAGAGCAGTACTACCTTCTCAAGGAACTTGATGAAGGCCTCCGCGTTGGGTCTGAGGCACTGTGGGAGGATGAATGGAAGCATAAAATCGCAATCACTAGTAACCACTTCAAACACCATAATATTCACTAGACATATAATCCAACTCTTTCCGAATCCTCTTTACTGTCCACAGATTGGCACCAAAACACTCTAAAATATTCGTATTAGAACTTCCGATGCGAATGCCAAACAGTACTGTCTTTCTCTTTCTTTCTTTTTTCTTTTTCTTTTCAATTGGAGTAGATAGACTGAACTATCGCCCGGTTCACACTCCACCCACGTCTATTGAACAGGTGAAGAGGCCCATCCCTTGTTCTCTGTTTAGGATGTGGCTTCTGGCTTTCTCTTTTCCAACCTTTTTACTCTTTTCTTTTTTCTTTTTTTTTCTTTTATTTATTTATTTTTTTTCAATTGGAGTAGATAGACTGAACTATCGCCCGGTTCACACTCCACCCACGTCTATTGAAGAGGTGAAGAGGCTCATCCCTTGTTCTCTGTTTAGGATGTGGCTTCCGGCTTTCTCTTTTCCAATCTTTTCACTCTTACGTAGCCCCCTGCGCATCAGTGGCGTTACCGCCTTGCTCGGGGTGATATGATTAAAAAAATATAATTTCCAAATTTCTGGTGGAGTGAATTGAGTCATGGTGCTTTTTTTCTCACAGACAGTGCCAAACTATACTGTGCAGGCGGCAGACTAAAAAACAAACAACGGACATGCATGAAATGAAAAATATAAAATGATGACAATTTCCCATCGCACTCTGTACTTATAAAATCTGAAATACCACCATAGTATAGAACAAATTTTGCAGATATTTTTTTTTCAATTTCAACATTTTTTATGTTTACCAAGATCAATTCGGCACAATGTATAATTAACGAAAGTGGAAAGCCAGTGATCTAATAGTCCCACTTTGAAGAAGAGACGACTTGGAAATTCCTTGTCGGTTGCACAAATTGACAAACTCCTGTTAAAAGCCTGAAGGTAGAACGACCGAAAAGATAATAACAGAAATGATGAGCATAATAGTCGGCATGTAAATAATGATTGTCCTCATTCCAGAAATTTACATAGAAAAGAGTATACTTGGTTTGAATATCAGCATTTGAATTACTGACTTTTACCTGGGCTCGAATAGTCAATAGCAAGAAATTACTGATATTAAAAGGTTATTATTTAGAATTTTAGTTGAATTCCTTGCATTCACTTACGCAAAAATACCCTTGGGAAAGGTATTAATCCGTCTCTTTCCTTCAGTTAAGGGTTAAATAAAAGAACAGATTGGGTTCTATAGCCTTGGCTGGCAACCGGTCTACCACAGAAAGCAATGGCAACCTACTGATGAATAATCTTCTGCCTAGTCAGTCATGTCTCTTTCGAGACATGATCACCCAAGCGTGCATCCCGTATGGCACTTAACTGACTGACTGATATGTATATATGTATCTTGGGAATAGGTTGATAATAAACAGCTATGGAAAAGCATTAAAAATTAATTTACAAAAAAAAAAAAATTATTGTAAAAGATTTTTCTTAGAAATACACTGAGAAGTAAGAATTAGGTTTCTTTGCTTAGAAAATAGTTAAGATTTTATTGGCAGAATCGGTTTGATTAACTGTATAATATAAATCCACATTAAATAAACGAATGTATATGGAATACTACTGAATTTACTAGAGACATGCATTGTAAGTGATTTTACCATAGAAGTGCATTGGAAATCAAGATTAAATTTATTGTTAGTGGCCAGGAATTCATTCTTATTTTACTTTATTATAATTTATAGTTAAAGTTACTATAATTACATAATATATATCAGGTTAGTACAACCGGCTTTCTCTTTTCCAGTCTTTTACTCTTTTCCATTCTTTTCCTCTTTTTTTTCAATTGGAGTAGATAGACTAAACTATCGCCCGGTTCATACTCCACCCACGTCTATTGAACGGGTGAAGAGGCCCATCCCTTGTTTCTTGTTTAGGATGTGGTTTCCGGCTTTCTTTTCCAATCTTTTACTATTTTCCATTCTTTTCCTCTTTTTTTTTCAATTGGAGTAGATAGACTAAACTATCGCCCGGTTCATACTCCACCCACGTCTATTGAACGGGTGAAGAGGCTCATTTCTTGTTTCTTGTTTAGGATGTGGTTTCCGGCTTTCTCTTTTCCAATCTTTTCACTCCTACGTAGCCCCCTGCACATCAGTGGCGTTACCGCCTTGCTCGGGGTGATATGATTAAAAAAAATATCGGATTAATACAATTAATATGTTATTCTCGTCTTATTTTCACATTTTTCGACCCCTTATGTCATAGGAATAACGGACAGAAAATCAAAAATAGCATTGAAGAAATTGTTAGTTTCTTTGTTATCCGCTTGACTTTTTCTTTCTTTATTAGTCAGTTAATAGACACATTTGTCTATTCTTATATATTTTATCATGCAAAGAGAGGAATTTCTGGAGAACCATGATTGCCTCTGTTATATAAAAGAAGATATACTCCACCCTTGTTACACACGCACAAAACAATGACGTCATATAAACATACTTTTATGGCGATCGAATGAAGGTGAAGCAGGAGTATTCTGTTTCCAGGACGAATTTCCGCCTGTCAGTTTTTTTCTTGATAATTCAGTGTCGAAAGACGATGGTTCGTTTACTCATTCGACTATTTTCTTCGACTATCGGAATGAGCCATTGACAAAACTTGATCACGATCACTAACGATAGGATATAGTAAGAGAAGGTTGTTTTCATGCCTTTGCTAAACATCATTAATGCGAAAGTGATAAAAGAGTTGCGAAACACAAACACGTTATATTATAAATATTTTTATGACCACATATTGGTGTCGATATTTTACATTTTTTTCTCTCTCTCTATTCTCTCTCCTATTCATCTATCAACGGTGTGTTTGTATGCTCTGTGCACTGATGGTTGGGATACATTAAATATATTTACCTTATTAAGAATATATTTTTCGCTATGGCCTGGGTTAGATGAAGATTGTGCTAATACTCCAAATAATTATAATCCCCACTTTCATGCGGAATCTTGGCTTTTATTTGGGCTTGAACCTTGTCCTCTGACATCGCCGAGAAATCTATTACAGACTCAAAGCAAGATGTGTTTCCGTTTCTGGCAACTTATTAAATTTTTCTCTCTTAACTCAAAATTCCTTACCATCCCTGAAACATTACTTATTATTTAATAAGTTAAGTGCGAATCGAGGAAGCAGGGAAAGGAAAACCGTTTTGCGCCAGTCTTCCAAATAAACAAAATTCGAGATCTCGGAGTTTTCCTCAACTCAATCACCAATCTCTGGCAATAGTAGAGGATTCACAACCATCTCATTAATTCTTTAAGCAAGACACAATTTTAAAGAATCGGGTTTAATACCGTTTAATTTAAACTTTAATGACAAGCCTATGAACACGCAGGTATTGTTCAAGCATTTGACTATACCAGCAATGACTAATTTACAGTCTTTTCACCTTTATTCAGGACAATAGTGCCGTTAACAGCCTTTCTTGTTTCAGATGTAAAAATAGAATCTTTGTGTTGTGAGTGATTCGTCACTTCATGGAAACACAGATTAAATGAAAATGTAACTCTTATGTCTACATTCCAATGCACAAGGGAAATCAAACAGGGGGAATGTTTCTCAGATATTGATTTAATCAGTTGTGGTCAGATTCAATATAGTTAATATTCAAATGTTGTCAGATTCTAAAAGATCCTCAAAAAAGTTCTTGTATTTTGAAAATCATTGACAAGAAATATTACAGTGTAAAAATAAAATCAACAAAGCATCACTTTTCGTTGGTCTTTCTTGCCTTTTTTAGCCATTAATAAAAAACTTATTTGTTGATAGATTAATAAATGAGTATTGGCGCTTTGCTGTAGAGCAATAGTTAGCAAGCTCGTTTCGTGGAACTTTACGACTGATATTATTCTACTCTTCACTTGGTACTTCGCACATGTGACCTTGTGTCATAGTAACATAAGCTCAGTAATTATCTGCATCAGTCAGTTAAGTGCTATACGTGATACACGCTTGGGCGATCATGTCTCGAAAGAGACATGACTAACTGGGCAGAAGATTATCCCGCAGTAGGTTGCCATTGCTTTCTGCGGTAGACTGGTTGCCGACCAAGGCTATAGAACCCAATCTGTCCTGTTATTTAACCCATAACTGGAAGGAATAGACGGATTAATACATTTCCCAAGGGTATTTGCGCGTAAGTAAATGCAATGAATCCAGCTGGAATTCGAACTCGGCTCCGCGATTTCTCGTTCCGAGCCGATATCCAATGCTCCATAACGCACATCCACTTAGCTGCATAAATGTGTGAAAATAAAATATTTTCTTTTTCGTTTAGTAATTTAATTAACATCCTCCATGGCCCGTTGGTCAGGTTCAAAGTGTAGTATCTGTTCTCAGATGCTCACTTCCTGCTCGCCGGCATGGAAGTAATGACCAGCTAAGACCAGCTTTGAACCCATTTACCATGTAAGCGGGGGCAGGGTAATCTTTGACCAATGGTCTGAGCGTACACGCCCAGGTTCCCCAAGTTAAAAACTGACCTTGTGTCACAACTCGCTCCAGTGGGGGAGTAGGGTAAATCTCCAGGATCAAAGTGCATTATCTGTTTTCAGATACTCATTTCCTGCTCGCCAGCCTAGTTTGGAGGCTATGACCAGCTAAGACTTGCTGTGACAAGCATGGAGCATGTGTGTTGTGCAGTGGATATAAGCTCGGAACGAGAAAGCAGGGAGCTGAGTTCGAATTCCAATTGAATTCCTTTGCATTCACTTACACGCAAATACCCTTGGGAAAGGTATTAATCCCTCTCTTAAATAACAGGACAGATTAGGTTCTATATCCTTGGCTGGTAACAGTCTACCGCAGAAGGTAATGACAACCTACTGCTGGATAATCTTCTACCCAATCAGTCATGTCTCTTTCAAGACATGATCGCCAAAGCGTGTATCACGTATGACACTTAACTGATTGAATTTCATTAAAAATTAAACGCGCGCATCTCTCACACACTTCTATCTTTTCACTTCGTATCAGGCATTACAAAGGTTTATTATTCAGGGCATTTGGAAACGTTCAAAAGATTTTCGTTTAGAAATTAACCCTCAGAAAAATGTAGATACAACAGAAATATAGGAAATACTACTACTACTACTACTACTACTAATTTTTTGTTCGTTTAAAACAGCATATTATAGTGAGATTTTTGTTTAGACAGTAATGCTCCAAAATGAAGATTTCATAAATTTTTAACTCACTGTATAATTGTAGCCCACTGCACACCCACTGAAATTAAAATGCAACTTCTGCATTCGCATTCACGCTTATAATAATGATTCGATCGTTGTGTATTTGTGCGTTTTTTACAAAATTTGAAAATTATATCAGCATTAAAAACAAAAGATAAAAAAGTTACTAATTACCAATGAAAATATTTTGAACGCATTTTATGTTGAAATACAATGCAACAATCAATTAGGAATTCCTATTTATCTTATTCTATGTGTAAATCATGATCAACATCACCATTATGCCTCATCCATAACCGGCCATGGCCGTTGAGTCGCGCTCTACAAATGAGCACATCTTACCAGATTCGCTCCACATATCTCAGGAGGCATTCATTCATGCGGAGCATGTCTTCGGTAAAATAAACCCGAGCGGAAATCATTCGTTTCGATTAATACGGAAGGGAAGAAAAAAGGTTTTAATAAAATAGTTTATGTTAATAATGTTGAAGGTAAAGATAATTTTTCGTGTTAAAAGAACATCAACTTCATCAATATCATCATCATAAAACAGGTTAAATAATAGCAATATGCTGTACTTTCTGTAAGTTCAGGAAATCTGAAGGGATTGAACAATCTGTATAGTTAGTCAGAGTTTCCCGTGTCTCACCGGATATTTCATATATCGGCTCTAATAATTCTACCAAGAAATAAAAATATATAATTTTCTATCAACTTTTTCTTTTCATTTGAGTATGACAAATCATATTTTTACTTCTTTCGTATATATATATTATATTTTAGAACATGTACAGATTTTTTTTTATATATCTACTACAATTGTACATTTGTTTCGACATTGAAACTACATGTCTCATCAGGCGGTGTGGACAGGAATGGAAAGCCTCTTTTCTTATATTTGGTCAGTTGTGTGTGGGATGTTAGTGGGGGTTAGTGATAAGGGAATAAGTCTTGTGGATTGACTGTTAAAATTTTGAAGAAAGTGGTGTGGGTAGTGAATATAGTTGATTAATGGGTGCCTGTGTGTTCTGTAGACAGATTTAACAAAAGAAGTGAGAATGTAAGTTTTTATTACCTTGCAACTAGACTATACCCTTTGGATTTCTTAGAGGAGCAGGTAAGGGGTGGGATGCTTATTTTGTACAGAATATTTTTGTATTTAAGCAGAGTTTTAATAATTAATCTAATTTTGTATATTTAATTTTAATTTTGGATTTAAGAAATCGATTTTTTCTATTAAATTTTAAATTTTAATTTGATCAGTTTGGAGACTGGTTTTTTCTATTAAATTTTAAATTTTAATTAGATCACCGTTTGCGGTAAAGGTAAAATTTAATGTTAAAAATTTAAGGTGATAGGTAAGTAGGTAATAGGTGCGTAATAAGTAGAATTTTATGTAGGAGGAAAGATTAAATGTTTGTATTTAAGGTAATAGATGAATAGGTAATAGGAGTGTTTGTATTTAAGGTAATAGGTGAAGTTTAGTGTATAAAATTCCGATATTAAAAAAAAGCTTTTCTTAAAAAAGTGCTTAATACGGAGTAGAGCAAATAATATTTATTCAAAATGTATAACATAAGGTGATTATCTAAGTGCTGCTTAGGTGTGGTACAAGGCCGAGTGTAAAGGGCACCCAGTGAGGATCGAAATCACTACCACGTCAAGTTGCCCAAAAATTTATAATATAAACATGTTAGAACATAACGACAAATTAGCTATTTCGTTTCAACACTTCTTGACTATCACTTGACAAGACACAAAAAGTGTCGAAACGAAATAGCTAATTTGGCGTGATGTTTTAACATACTTATGTTACACATTTTGAATAAATATTATATATATATATATTGTTAATATTGTTACGTTGTAATGATGCTTAGTGCCAAAGTTGCTGATTTTCAGTATTTTACTGGTAAGAAAGGCATTTTAGGCAAGCGTATTTTTTGTTATAACGTGCTCGATATTAAGATAAGGGTAGAGCGTTAATATAATCAATGTGTATAATTTTTGTCACTTAGATGAGTGGTGTTATTTCAGTTATACTGACTTTGAAGTTTCGGGAAAGCATAATGTGTGATGTCTTCATTCTTTCTGCAGAAAAAGCAAATAGCTTTGTGTGCGTGTGTAGAATTTCTTATACTTCCTCACTTTCTATGTTAGGTGTTTTTTATATTTACCTTTTTATCGATCTTCGACTGTTTATATTTCTCTATTTTTTTTTATCTCAATCTCTGCGATTTGTTCTACGTCAGACGATTCATAACTCTTCCCTTCTCGCTTTTCTCTTTGTTCATCAGTTTCTTTATTTTTCTATTTCTAGTGTTCTATTTGCTTAGTGGCTGAAATAGTTGCGTGTTCGCCTATAGCATATGTCGTTATAAAAGTCTTGACTTCTGAAAATTTGTAAAGCATTATTTTCTTTACTTCACCTACATATCATTGTAGTAAAGTAATCTATCTATCTATCTATCTATCTATCTATCTATCTATCTATCTATCTATCTATCTATCTGTTGTGGGATCTCACCTTTTTCTATGATAATGGACTCGACTTAAGTATACATACACTGGTGCCATAGAGAAAACCTGCAGAGTACCGTGTCTGATCCGCACGATACCGAACAATACCGAAGTTTCACAGAGAATACCGCGTAGTCATAGTAGCTCTGAGCTCCACTCAGCCAGAATAGCATTACACAGCACCACTCAGTTCCGACGTGGACATACTAATTCCAGCACCGCTTCACTTCAAGAACTTGTATATATATATATATATATTCCTACTAATCGTATTCCTGGATTACTAACATGCGTTCCAGTTTGTATTTTCACGTTTAATATAACATATTTTTCTATCTCAAATATCTGTTTTGTTGTTCGTTATTTTGTGCGGTTCCCCACTCGGAATCCATAACACTATCTATCTAGAAACCCACACATTTATCGTTAATATGTTCAATGTTTAAATAGATAAAAACTATTTTTAAAGCAGATAATATTCGTTCCGTTATTATCTTCCAATATCTCTCCTATCAAAACTTTCGTGTACTTGTGAGATCTTTCTAAGTATTGTATAACATTCTTAAAGGGATGATTGCGAAATAATAGTTCTTTATTAACAGTCAGTGCCTTTGATTACTTGAAAAATCTGCATTGCTAAAGTAGTATATGTAGCTGTGTACTTTCACTTTCGTTTCTCCGTAGAATTGTTTATTGTGTACACGCACAATACTCGGCGTTATCATTTGTTCGAATGTTAGCACACACTTCAAAAGAGTTCACTGCGACATCACGTGGTCTGCTATTATGGTAATGCATGAAAAGCCCCGGGACGCTGGTGAGGAATTCAATCACGCGAAACAATAATCCGTCTATTGACATGATTCTCTTGGGTTTTTTTATTTTTTTTTCGCACACGTGGGCGAATTCTGTTCTGTCATTGGCGGCATTTCTTTGCTAGGAATAAAGATTGTCAAATTTGTATGATGTAAAGAAAACCCGATATTGCTATAAAGTTGCCTTAAAATATTATCTTCGTGATAAAGCATTCTCGTCTCCAAATATATCATTTTGATGAACGGGATTAAGAAACAGTTTGTTTGAAAATGTTTTCCCCTGGCATAAATCCCATGCCAATTTGCGCAAATGATTTACAGAAATAGAGACGCGTTTCGCCGTGGAGTAGCGGTTAAGAAACTAGTCTGGCAGGCAATTAATTTCTAGCCTTTACTGGATGTTCGACACATTTCGCTTTGTGATAGAGTGTGCTAAGCATACACCTTCAGCGTCGACGGTTTCTTTTGTTGATATGCATAGGCCAAGAATAGGTCAATGAAACTTAAAAACTTAAAAACAGATATATGTAATAACAGTATGCAGTGGACAAAATGAAGATAAGATGCAAATTTAAAAAAATTAGAACATTTAAGTTACGTAATTAACTTGTTTTAGTATTGAATGTGTTAAGAAATATCAGAGTACTTACCAGTTAACAAAATCGAGTCGATTTGCAGATCATCTTAATTCGTTTAGTGAGTTCAATCGTTTTGTCATTTAAACTAAATTTAATAAATAACTAAAGGAACCAAGAGACTAACAATTGTGGTAAAAAGTAACTGGGGCTATGATGAAATAATTAATAATAATTGTACGAAAATAAGCTTTAATAAGATTAAAAATGTAATTTAAATCTGTCGAAACGTTACTCATTAAACCGAATTAATGACAACATTAGAAATATGAATATATAAGTGAGTAAAGATATTTACTTTGCTTAATATAGCACATGACTGCACAAGTGAAATCGAGCACTAGTGAATGGCCTACCAGAGTAATATGGTAATTTTCCATCTGCATCAAGTTTCTCTACAGTTTGTTCGTGTTTATACGCTTACATTTTTCTTCAACAATTTATTTAGTTAAATATCACTTATGAAAGGAATATCGTTCGGATTTTATGAATTAATTATTACTTTTTTATAAACAGAGTAAAAACAGAATCTTTGATAATTAAGAAGACTTAGTGGTGAAATGAGCTGCTGTCCTCGAAACAATGAATTAATTTCTTACTTGTTCTCAATACTGGATCACTTACTTTTTCTGATTGACAATGATTAACACACAAATCTAGTACAATAGCAAGATTTAATTGGAGTAGATAGACTAAACTATCGCCCGGTTCACACTCCACCTACGTCTATTGAACAGGTGAAAAGGCTCATCCCTTGTTCCTTATTTAGGATGTGGTTTCTGGCTTTCTCTTTTCCAATCTTTTCACTCCTCCGTAACCCCCTGCGCTTCAGTGGCGTTACCGCCTTGCTCGGGGTGATATGATTAAAAAAAAAAAAAGATTGTCAGGCACAATCTCTTATCTAAATTTATTTATAAATGGAACTTTGTCTGTGTGTGTGTGTGTGAGTATATGTGTGTGTGTGTGTGTGTGTGTCCGTTACCTAAAGACTCCGAAACGGCTGAACCGATTTTCTTGAAGATTTACACAGTTGTACTATAAGAATCTGCGAGTGTTCTTAGCTAGGTTTTGTGTCGAGGTACCCCCGATAAATATCGAAAATCGATAATCGAAAAAATCAGGTTATAGAAGGAGTGGTCCGATTTTAATCAAATTTGATACACTCATAGATAAAGACATAAGAAAATATATTCAGAAGTTTCAAGGTTGCAGTTCTTACAATAGTGCAGAAAATCGATAATATATATATTGCCTCCCAGAGAGTAAAACACTACGCCTCCTTGGTCTCACACTTTCAGCGGACCTCAAATGGAATGACTATATCGAATCCATTGCTAAATCCGCTGCTATGAAAGTCGGTTCTCTGTGTAGGGCCCGGAAGTTTTTTCCGTCTAAATCTATCCTGCACATTTACAAATCTACCATCCGCCCGTGCATTGAATACTGCTGCCATATCTGGTCGGGTGCCCCTGCTGTTCTCCTTGGGCTTCTCGATAAGGTTCAGAGGAGGGTCTGTAATGTGATAGATACCGACTTGGCAGACCGCCTGCAGTCTCTCTCCCACCGGCGCGACGTGGCTTCCCTGTGTCTCTTCTATAAATACTTTCACGGCTTTTGCTCCGATGAACTTAGATCACTGGTGGCCCCTAGGTTCGAATTTGCACGAGATACTAGATTATCAACTAGATCCCACCCTTTTACAGTGAAACCGATAAAATGCAACCGCAACTTCTACTCCAACAGTTTCTTTCCTCGCACTTCCCGACTGTGGAATTCTCTTCCAAACGATTGCTTCCCCGACGGCTACAATCTCCAGGAGTTTAAATGTAAGGTCAATAGACACCTCCTAACACAATAACCTGCTCCCATTCTATCAAGCAATCTTCCCATCTGCCTAACCCTCATCCTCGCTATCCTTACTCATCTGTCACCTGCCTCCTGACATTCCCTATGTCTAACCACTCCTTCTCTTTACCTTCCCCTATGTAGCCCCATGCGCAATAGTGGCAGTGGAATGCCTTGCTTGGGGTGAGATGATTAAATATATATATGTTTGTGTGTGTGTCTGTTTATCTGCCTGTATGTCTGTATTTTTTTCAGCCATTTTATTTTAGTTTTTGTTTCGGGTTTGACTCTAAGTATGTTTAATTTTAGTTCTTAGTTTCAGCCATGATACCATTTACTCAGGGGACTTATTTAGCTTTCAAGATTCAGTTTACGACGAAAAAAACTTATTTGATATCGATACCATGAAATCAAAATTTGACTTACATCCATTCATTTTTCTTTCAGTCTACGGTTTCGCTTTAACTGGAAACAACTATTGCTTTTTAGTCTTTCGTGCCAACGTCCAAATAGTCTGAGCTCCAGGACCATGGATTAATTTTAAAGCTTTCATTACACCCGAGCAACGCCGGGCTATACTGCTAGTTCCACATTAACAACTACGTACACAGGTTACATTATGTTACTTGAGCTTTACATTTTTATATAATTTTGACTCTCTCTATATTTTATATACTTTTGAAATCTCCAGTGAAATTAATTGCAGTGAAGTAACGCAGTTATTTAACATGCTGACCAGCTAAAATGTTTATATTGTCTTGTCTCTTACATTTTTCTATACAGACCGAATATTAACTGATCGACGAGTCAAAACAGATTGTGTAAATACGTTTTCTGTGCATGTACACATCCGCTTTAACTAAAAAACATCACTCTACAACAGGATACCCTAGAGGCTTTCAATACAGCCAAATATTCCGTTACAAACTTCGATAAACTCTCATAAATCAGCAATGACAAAAAACTCACACATCTTTCTCACTACGGACGCGTCCAACATGGCGATAGGAGCTGCAATTGAACAGGAAACTGATTCGGTAAGAAAACCTATTACCTTTTTCCCAGTGAAATTAGCAAAGACCAAGACCAATTATAGCACTTTTTCAGTTTAAACATATACTCGAAGGTAGAAACTTTGTAATATAAACAGATCACAAGCTTCTCAAATATGCCATGAACTGCAATGAAGACAAATACATTCCTATAGAAATTAGATTTTTACATTTTATGTCTCAGTACACAACATACATTCGTTATATTAAAGGACATCAAAATATTATAGCTAATGCATTGTCATCCACAAATATAACAGCAACCACTAATGGCATATCAAGTCATGATTTAATTTCTAACATAAATACCATCAAGTACCTCTTTAAGCTTGAAACTGTTCCAGTTCCTTTAGCAATAAAGCACTTTAATTTAACACTACATTAACCAACCATAGACATACATTCCTCCCGCATCGAGGAAACAAATATTCAACACTTATATACTCTTTTACATCCAAGCAAGCGATCTACTGTAATATTCATAAGTAAACCTTTTGTTTGACAAAACATGGCATCAGACATCAGACATTGGGCATCAAGGTGCCTATAATGCTAGAAAAATAAAATATAACATCTTACCAAAACACCAATCGGTACCTGCAACAGATCAGATGCAAGATTCTACACATGCTCATAGACATCGTGGGTCCCCTACCAAGCTGTCAAGGCTATTCATAAAATCTTAACTATTGTTGACAGATTTTTATCTTGATTTACGACAGTTCCACTCAAAGACACATCATCAGTATAAGTCGCAAACGCTATTTTAAAAGTCTGGATATCTATTTTCGTCGTACCCAGTTTAATTATCACTGATCGTGGTACACAATTCCGATCATCCTCTTTTCAAGAATTCAGCAATTTGCTGAAAGCAAAGCATATGGAAACTACGGAATATCAGCCATGTGCTAATGGATTAGTGGAATGATTTCGCAGGTATCTCAAAATTTCATTAGCCATGAAGGAAAACGCAATCAGTTGGATTGATAACTTACTCCTTATAATTCTCTCTAGAAGGAACATTGTATCCCAGCCGAAATTATCTTCGGTACCCCCTTGTCACTACCAGGACAATTCTTTTGAGATGTCATACGCAATTACAATCCAAAACTACTCGAAATTCAACCAAGCACATATACACACCAACAAATCTATGTACCTTTGAGTGCGTTTTCCTATGAGAAGACGCGGTTAAAATAATTTCAGAGAATTATCAGAATCCATACAAAGTCTTAGGCAGATCAGACAAATATTTCACAGCACAAAAATAAAATAATTCAAACACTGTTACTTCTGAGAAAAGCAAAATTAGCCACACACACACACACACACACACACACACACACACACACACACACACACACACACACATTCTTCTGATGTCCAAGAAATATCCAAATCTAACGATACATCACAATCCGGTAATACACCAACAATTCAAACCAGATCACGAAAAAAACCACATTTCCCCCAAATTTTAAATTATATTTATTATTAATTAATTGATGCGCCTTATATTCGATCAGTTTTATAGAAGTGGGTTGAGGGGGGTTGTCGTGTCTCTTGTATTTTTTCTATATAATCCGGATGTCGACTGCTCGGCGACTCAAAGCAAACTGCGTAAATACGTTTTTTGCGCAAAGGCTTCACACATATATCTACTTTAACCAAAATAATTGAACGATTCAGTCAGAGTCACACCCGTTTCCAAAACCCAGATATTATTTTGGATTCGACTGACGGCTATATATACTCTCTAATTCAAACACGCCTAAGACAGAAACCAGTTTTCCACGTCAATACCGACAAGCTGAGAGAGAGAGAGAGAGAGAGAGAGAGAGAGAGAGAGAGAGGTGAAACAAACCAGCGTTCATGTCAACATCGAACACGCTGAGACAGAAACAACAACGACCGCTATCAGCAATGTCCATTTAACTTCAAATATCACCATTCTCTTTCTTTGTTTCCTTAGCAACTCTTGTCACTTTGTCTCCAAGTTTTTGTGGTCCTGTTGGGGCCAGAAATAACGACACAAGACATAATAGTGTTAAACAAATATATTACAAAGAGAGTAGTAAAAACGTCTGTTTACCATTGAGTGATTTTTAGCATGACTGTTTAGTCTGGGTATGCGTGGTGGTCCAGTGGATATCGGCTCGGAACGAGAAATCGGGAAGCCGAGTTCGAATTCCAGTTGAATTCATTGCATTTACTTACGCGCAAGTACCCTTGGGAAAGGTATTAATCCGTCTCTTCCTTCACCTACATATGGGTTAAATAACAGGACAGATTGGGTTCTATAGCCTTGGCAGGCAACCAGTCTACCGCAGAAAGCAATGGCAACCTACTGCGGGATAATCTTCTGCCCAGTCAGTCATGTCTCTTTCGAGACATGATCGCCCAAGCGTGTTTCATGTATGGCACTTAACTAGCTGACTGTTTAGTCTGGATGTTAGAGTTGTCTCCTGGAATAGATCCAGATTTCACTCACTTCACTATTCTGTTACTCTTACTCTGCTTCTACAAAGCAGAACTGCGACTTATATATAGCTTAGACAAGTTCATGCGTCATATGAGTGAGTTCCCATAACAGCATCAGATAGAAGTTAGTAGTTTTGTATATACGTAAATAAGTTATACATTTATTTACCCATACTTAATGTATTCTTTTTACTTGAATTTACATTTATCGAGATGGGGAAGGAATTAAACTCCACAACAGTAACAACAAAAGTCTATCTTCCAGTCTACTCATTTTGTTCTCCATAACAATTGTCACTAGAAATCATATTTGAAAAGTCACTAAATATGAAAGAGCACACAACATGAAATGACAGAAGAAGGAAACATTATTTATTTAAAAACTGATATTTCTTTTAACTTTGTTTTATTAATCATTACCAACACCTTGTCTGCGTTTAAGCTTTTCATCATTCAGTTGCCAGGCGGCTTATCTTGCATTAAAAAAATGGTGATTGACTCGACTAAGAAGCCCTTCAAAAAGAAATTAAATGAAAATTTTGAAAATTCGTTAGATTTTGGGAACTTTTCAGTAAAAAGTGGATTAACTGACAGATACATGCATTTCATTGTTATGAACCAACAATTCGTTTGAGACAAGAATATCCCAGTTTCATAAATTAACCAGTAGAGATATGACTTGTAATGGGTGTTTGTTTCTAGAAAGATAGGATCATCGGTCATCGGAGTTGGAAACATAGAAAGGAAGGTCTTTCAAAACGAGACTTAATTAGGCTAAAGTACGTTACCAGTCGAAAACTAAAACTTCTATTTCGATTTTTCAACTCAGATACAGAAGAACACTCGTATATGAAGGTTAATATTGAACGCACGTCATTTCTAACGTCTCATAAAATTAAAAAAAAAGTTTATTAATTTCCATATGTTATTATATGATCGCTTTTAAAATCCAATATCACGCCTGTGCAGTTGTATTTGTACATTGTACCTAACGTCAGAATTGCCACCAGTATTACTTTTTTTTGCAGCTAGCCACCAGTGCCATAATGCTATTCACTTGTCAGATGTTTGTCTATCTTTTTCTTTTACCATGTGTCAATGTAAAAGTCTCTCGATGTGATTGTTCTGTTGATTCGAAATAAAACCGGAGATATTCGCTTTGAGTATAACCGATATGACACGGTTAGTCAGGGTCTATCCTGGTCAACACGGCACCAGACGTGACGACACTCTCGGGTTGCTAGTCGTGATGGCTTCGACAGTAGCTGGTCTTCAAGTCGTCTATTACAACGGTGTTCTTCCTCACCCACGCTGTGAACTTTGATCCTGAGAGAGGCACGTTGAAATCTTGCAAGCTGTCTCTTTACCACGTTAACCAGACCAGACCAGACGCGCGCGCACAATTGGGTTAATGAGAACGGCACCAAAAGTAAATTGAAGGACGCCTGAATGAGTTGCGGAAAAAGTCTTTATATACAAAAAGAAAAAAAAATAAAGAAATAGAATATAACAGTCGTCAATTTCTTATCTTTACAACGGAGCGAAAGGTTTCGTTTAAGTGTAATGTTTGTCTTCTCAACATTAATTCAAATTTTTGGTTGGTAACGTTTATCACTCCAATCGGAGTTTTAAGTTGTGACGATTCAAAATGTCTTATTCAAGCTTTCCACCGAAGCTTTACGAAACTGCCGAATAGTGGTCTTTGTGTGTGTGGATGACGGCGGTGATAAATTCGTCTTACCTGCCTTAGCTCAACTGAATTTAACTTTAACCTTTTCTCTGCTCTTTCTGTTTCTCTACATCTTCAGCCACGACTTTATCGGAGACGCGTTGTTTGACTTTAACTCTTTGCGGTCGGTCGGCGCAGGCTTCGCTATGTTTCTTTACATCTTTAGTCAAGAACTCTATCTGAGGTAACCGTCTCTGTCTCTACGGTCGTGGCTTCCGGTTGGGAACCGTCTCTCCCTTTGTCGTTACATCTCGACTGGTCCCAAGACTCAGCTCCAAATGACTGAGTGCCGACCCCGCTCCCTAGTGATCTTGGCCCTCTGAGACCCTATTTTTATGCCTGTCACAAATTCTCTTGGGGGAAGCATGACGGACACGGGTTGTCCATGCAAATCAAGTTTTTAGCCAATTAAATTACTCCCGCCTTTGCACTTTGAGGTGGAGCTACATCATTCCCTTAGTTTAGCCAATGAAGTAACTATTTCTTAATGACATCATTTCTGTTCATCTTCTTCCCTTTTGATTACATCATTTATTTTTTAGACTTTAAAATCTGTTCTCAGGATTTAATAATTTTAAGGATTTAACCTTACTTGACCTCATCAAAAGTTTGTGACAATCCCGAAACAATTTTTGGCTTCAGTTTTGTAAGGCCTTCGCTTTATCACATAATGGCTGACAATATGATGACCCCAGCCGACCTGTTGACTACACTTGCAAAATGTTTTTCTCAATTCACTTTCCAGTCAGTTTCCAAGATTCTAAAAATTTGCAATATATTTTTTCACAATTCCTTAGCTGCAGTCATATTGCAACCGATAATAAACAATTTTACTATCGATTAGGTTTATTTTTCTCTCTACTCATATTGTAACAAATAATCTGCAGAATTAATAATACCACTAACAATAATTTCTTTCGCTCCGTCGTACTAAACTAGGGTTACATTTTTCCACATGCAGAAAATAGTGTAACACTGAAATTCTACCTGGAAAATAACTAGATATTGCGAAAGCATAGCCTTACTGGAGCAATGGTACCTTAGTCCACTTCAAAGTACGAGATTTGCAATCCGGCACTTTTATTTGAGCATTCTCCTACTTTTAAAATATTTTTGAAAATCTCTATGAATTTTTTTGTCATGATTTTAATCTCAGCCACGTCATTTTGTACAGCGACTAGCTTTTGGAAAATGTATACCAATATGAATACGAAAATAAAACTTGGACTAAAAACTTTTTATCGTCTCTCTTATAAAATCGACTATCTTTTTTACGCTGATAAAATGACGACTGTAACACGTACATATAAATGAAGGTATACAACATATCTTTATTTACTTCTTGCTGACGTCGGCTGTGGAATCGGAATTTGGTTGGGTCGGAGGGGTTCACCACACACGCATCGAGGCATCAGCCTAGAAGCCGCACTCGTCCGTTGCCTCCTTTTATTTCACTCGGTCTGACTTCTGATCTCAACTCTGCCTGACTTCTACCAACTTAACTGTCTTCCGATCTATATATCGCGAATCTAGATTTGCACACGTCATGTTCCATGCATATTGTTTACAAAACAATTTCGAGGTT
This sequence comes from Ascarosepion bandense, assembly GCA_037127315.1. Classification (NCBI taxonomy): domain Eukaryota; kingdom Metazoa; phylum Mollusca; class Cephalopoda; order Sepiida; family Sepiidae; genus Ascarosepion; species Ascarosepion bandense. The sequence goes on from JBBBDQ010000279.1 coordinate 2,026,665, forward strand.
TACATTATCTTGGTTACCTTGACTACACTGATTATCAAAACACAATTTTGCTCGTTACCCGGTGTCAGCATTCCTCAAACTTTTAAAACAATATTTATTATCAAAACAATATCTACCCTTCTTTTTTAGCCAGCTTGCATTTTTGCTGGTTCATAAAATGCACATCTGCGAGAAATTACGCACGAGGTCAGATAATATATAACATCCTGTCATATCATTTTTGAAAATGTTCATCTATGAACATTTTAAGTGCATTTTTCACGACCAAACCCTTCCACCACATAACCACGTCACTGTACAACACATTTACATAATATAATATTAAAAAACCAATAAATGGTACACATGCAAAATTTAAAAAAATATCAATATCAAAAGTGACATGCATTTTCTTCAAATTGTGCGCATGCATTTCTGCCGAGACACTTTTCTTGATGTAAATTCCAAGTCAATCTCCCAACTTTGGCACAAAAATAAATCAGGCCATAACTCGATTTGCATAAAAAAGTTTTCCTTGTTTTTTCTTCCTTTTTCCATTTTAACTTCCACTGAGTAGGTCGTCCGTCTACACATACATATTAGGCACTCCGACGAAGAGTAAGTGTTAGTGCTAAAACAGTTACGGCCGAGAATTGACCAAACCTCACCAGATCCTCCATAACTTCAGCCTTACGTCACATGTAAGCCACACTTAAGAAAATCACCATTTCGAGACGCATGATTACATAACTTATAACTATAAGAGAATTTATCATTCCCGTACTTTTGTCAACAAAGTTTTCTGCACGTCTTAGATTTATCATTTCACAACTGGCTTATAGAATTCTTCTGCTAGAGCGACTTCTTCACCTTTCAGTTCGACATTAACTCTGCTTTTTACATTGTTTTTTTGTTTCTTTACTCTTTCTTTTTTTTCATTTATTTATTCGTTCATTCAGTTGGCAATCACACACCACACACTGGCCAACCAAAGGACTGACCTGCTTCAGGCACCCTTTGCTTTTATTTTCTAATAAATTTCTTATCAATTTTGTGAAAAAAAATGCCAATACACTGGAGTTTAGCATGAGCTGTGGAATTTCTGTTCATTAATATTTTAGAGATTGTTAGTTTTTGTTTGGCAAAAGTTTGCAAAGGTAGTGCGCTAAGTGATGTCTATGGTGTAACCTGTGACCCATTCTCATTTGAAAGCCTCGTTTTGTAGCGGACGACAAACAAAAAAGGCTTAATGATGAATTTATTTTAAAAGAACACATGAGAAATTAAAATGGAGAAATTAAAGGTCTTCACTTCATCCAAAGAACAATGAAAACATAAAACCGTAATCAAGCAACCAACATTATGCCGATAGAATATTGGCGATAACAAATACCCAAACGAAAGACGGACGTAAGCACCCAATACCTGAATGATTATATACTCTAGCTAAAGGTAAAAAAAAAGAAACAAAAAAAACAAAAAAAAAAAACAAAGTAAATTTTGAAGTCAGACAATTTTTCTAAAATAATAAAGTATTCTTTTATATCGATTAGGATAATTTTTTACAGACATACATGTAACAACATAGAAAGAAAAGCGTTGAATGGTTTCAAGAAAGAAGCCCCATCTGTTGGTATTTGCAATAAATCTGATAAAAGGAGAAATGTCGGCACGAACAGAACAACCTTTTTTAAAGTGTGCGTAAAAGTGGAAATTATTTATTTATTTATATGTGCTCATCTGATGTGATCTTCTGTTCATATCTATCTATCTATCTATCTATCTATCTATCTATCTATCTATCTATCTATCTATCTATCTAAGCTTCTTCATATCTATCTATCTATCTATCTATCTATCTATCTATCTATCTATCTATCTATCTATCTATCTTAGTCTTGTCATATAAATCTCCCTATCGGAAAATCTTACTCAATAGCATTTGCCTCTCAAAAGAAATCCAACCAATAGACTTTTTTAATCTGAGAAATTACTTTTAAGCCAAACGTCATTTATCAGTAAACTACGAGACGCCATTATTGCAAAGAAAATCTGAATTAGTCTATTTAAGAAATGCACAATCGCTTGTTGAAACATTTCGAAGTCTATATGTTCTACACTATTTACATTGTTCGGACTATCGTCCTCATCTTTATTGCAATATTTACGACGTTTCAGCCATTGTATGCTCCGGCTTTCTTCAGGTGCCAGAAATTTTGGACCGAATCCTTTATTACGAACCCTGGGGTATATAATTCTCATTCCATGTGCGATGCCACTTTTAGTAGCCATGCAGTTATCTTCCTTTAACTTAACTCTCTAAGTTATTTTTTTCACAACTGCTGTGTCCTGGTATTGAACTCACAACTCTATGGGTCAAGTTACTGGAACCAACCAGCGTCTATATCCACTGAGCCATGTGTCTATATGTTCCAACTTTATTAATGAAATCTTAATCCAATATTTTTTTTATTGATATAAACATTATATTTAATAAGTACAAGTGTAAATATTTCTGTTTTATAAACTGTAAAATATTCCTGTTTTATAAACTGTAAAATAAATAATGTCTACCAGTCTAGCGACCGGAAGTCTTATAAAGTTACAAAAAGTAACCGGTATCTTCCAAATAATGTGTAAATGCATAATAAAGACTAAAAGAGGAATACAAAGCTCCTGTATATGACGTTCCATTGCACTCACATGAAATGAGTCTTAAAAGAAACCTTTCAGCGATTTCTTTAGAAGCAAGTGGGTGTGATCTGAGCTTGAAAATCCCGTCCCACCCAACAATCACCTCTTCTGTGTTGTTGCTATACCGTTGTATTTGATCGAGAAGGCGAGAAAACGAGTTTCTCTTGGGTGTAATAATGACTTTCTATCATGGAGATTCTTCAACCATGCAAGTTCCAACGCGTGACATTTTCCTGACACCTGATTGGTCAAGTTCGTGAGAAGTAGTCACTTGAACGAAGCAGAAATAGCAGATAGGCATGCTTGACGGTGTCAGCAATTGCTGTCGCCTGTCGGCATCGTTGAAGATCCATGCTCAAAGTGGTTTGCTCTTTGAGGACCCAAATCTGAAGAATTAATGAGCTACCTGAAGCTGTAAGTGGACAATGGAAGATAGGAACGTACGATATGAGACTGATGCCAGGAGCGTTTTTATTTTGCATCAGGACTTCTTTGATAGAGTTCAAATTTTTCATGATGGGTTCTGCCAAAATCAAAATACTTAGCACAATTTTCTCGGCATTTTTAAGAATCAGGGTTTTAAAATTTTTCTATGTGACGTTAATTAAATTCGGTTGCGTCTTTTGAAAATGTTATTTCTAAATACACGCTCACACAAAACACATCTTTGCAACAGAACTTTGTCAAATATTGTTTGGATTCAGTCAGTCAGTCAATCAGTTAAGTGCTATACATGATACACGCTTTGGGCGATCATGTCTCGAAAGAGACATGGCTGATTGGGGAGAAGATTATCCATTGCCATTGTTTTCTGCGGTAGATTGGTTGCCAGCTAAGAACCCAATCTATCCTCTTATTCAACCCATCACTGGAGGGAAGAGATGGATTAATACCTTTCCCAAGGGTATTTGTGCGTAAGTGAATGCAAGGAATTCAACTGGAATTCGAACACGGCATCTCGATTTGTCGTTCCGAGTCGATATCCACTGCACCACAACGTACATTAAATTGCTAAAAATTATCACACTAATCACGAGTAAGTAATTTATTACACAAAATAAAATAGGTTTCATAATGAAACCTTTTTTACATGAATATTAAATCAACGTAATATCAACTAATTTTAACCGATTGCACACAGAAACCTTTACAAAATCAAGCCTATAGAGTATTATACAATACATTTTCTTTTGTAGGCAACACGAAATCAATTTACCCTAAATAATTTGAACTGATTACAAAAAAGAAGGCTTCACGAAATCCAGCTGAGTTTTAGACGAGGGCAGAAATTTTCTGAACATTGGTTTTTGTCTTTTAATTCCACCAACACATGCATCAAATGCTATCAGGAATGCTGCTGTATCTTAAAAAAAACTTGAGAGAACATTTTAAGTACGCTCCTTAATGATGGTTCTAAGATTCTGGACTGGTCTGAAGTCAGGTGAAAATCATGGTCACCTGCTAAGACCACTTTTTTTAGAATAAAGCAAAATTTCCTAAACTGGGTCTTGTTTAGAATTTTTACTAGTGCGTTAGCCAAAACGTTTTCTACAGAAAGAAACAAACATTTGTTTGTATACAGTTCGTGCAGTATAGAAAATTCGAAATCTCCAAGAAAGCCAAAATGATCACACACCTGGTTGTCAATACCGTTACCTTCTATCAAGATTCTGTTGAAGCATATGTTGCGGTTATGTCGGTTTTGTTATGAAGCAAGCCTTACTTTGGCATCTTGACATTGAGATTTTAGAAAAAAGCTGATTTGTTGTACAAAACTGAATAAATATAATTTGCTTTATAAGTACATATCGGCGCAGCATGATCTTTCAATCGCATCGCCTTTCACTTTGCACGTTTATTGAATTGAATGATATGCTGTTTATTATCATGATTATACTGCGCTGTATTGTTTCATTATTTATTTTTTCTGTTTTCAAAGTCAATGCTTGCAAAACACCAGAATCTTAACTCTAATCTCAAGCCTACTGTGAAATTTCTGAAATGTAAAAAATTTCCAACATCCTGCTAATTTTTTCCTTGTCTTTAAAAATGTTATATTTTATGTAATTCACTGTTTTCAAAATAAAATTAGAATAATATTCAGATTCAACAGCAATATTTTGTATGATTTATAATATTTTGCGGGTGGCAGACCTTTTTATTCGAACTAAGTACAATATAGCATTTGTATTTATAGAAAAACTAGCAGTATAGCCCGGTGTTGCTCGGGTGTAATGAAAGCTTTAAAACTAATCCATGGTCCTGGAGCTCAGACTCTTTGGACGTTGGCACGAAAGACTAAAAAGTAATAGTTGTTTCTAGTTAAATTGAAATCGTAGACTGAAAGAAAAATGAATGGATATAAGTCAAATTTTGATTTCATGGTATCGATATCAAATGTTCTGCATTATTGTAAGAACTGCAACCTTGAAACTTCTGAATATAGTTTCTTATGTCTTTGTCTATGAGTGTATCAAATTTGATTAAAATCGGACCATTCCTTCTATAACCCTATTTTTTTTATTATCGATTTTCGATATTTATCGGGGGTACCTAGACACAAAATCTAGCTAAGAACGCTCGCAGACGCTTATAGCACAACTGTGTAAATTTTCAAGAAAATCGGTTCAGTTGCTTTTGAGTCTATAGGTAACGAATACACGCACACACACACACACACACACACACACACACACACACACACACAGACAAAGTTCCATTTATAAATAAGTTTAGATCTTAAGGATAAGGACCCCAGAAATATGAAGTTGATTAACACAAGTTAACATTATTATTTTATTATTTTACATGTGAATATCGACTGGTTGACATTTAATAAGCATCGTCAGTCTTTTTATTCAATATTACACACAGCTTATTGCTTTCTGTTTTAACATTCATTTATTTTAATAACAGATCTCAAGTCTTTCATTAGATTAATATCTGGAAGGACTTTTAGCTATTTCATTAAGTTACACATTTCACGTGTCTTGTTTATTTAAAGTTAGTAATTTGCTGGCTCTCAGGTCTTTAGCTAATTGTCTTAATAGTTTACCTTTTCTTCTTTCTGTTTACATTTTCAACACCAACAAAAAATTTTCTTCTCACAGCAGATTTCTTTTTTTATTGTTCTGTTCTTTTTTGTGTGACTATATATATATATATCACGTCATCTGCGGACAAAGCTGAGTGCTTTGCCCGCAGATTCTCATCCAACTCCACATTCGACTCGTCCGGAGTGCACTCACCCGACTTCCCTATTAGAACTGAGGCCAAACTGCATGAAGTATATATTACCCCGACAGTAGTATCCAGAGTAATTTCAAAACTCGACCCCCATAAGGCGTGTGGAGACGATGGAATCCCGGTGATAGTCCTTAAGAAGTGTGCCCCTGAACTTTTCCCCGTCCTCTCTAAACTGTTTAACTACTGCCTTTCTGCTTCCTGCTTTCCTGCATGCTGGAAATTCTCCTCAGTCGTTCCTGTCTTTAAGAATTGTGGTGAACCCTCGGACCCATCCAACTATCGCCCTATCAGTCTTCTACTGATATTCGGGAAAGTATTCGAGGCTATAATCAATGCAGAAATAGTTCATCATCTCACCGCCCACAAACTGTTCTCCGACAGGCAATATGGATTCCGCTTCGACAGGTCCACGGCCGACCTGCTAACAACTGTAACGGAGTACATGCTACAGGCCCTTGATGAGTCTGACGAGGCTCGCGCGGTTGCTCTGGACATCTCCAAGGCTTTCGACAGGGTTTGGCACCCTGGCCTCCTATGCAAACTACGCGGTTATGGTATTACCGGTCGCCTGCTTGACCTAATCCAATCTTTCTTAACCGCAAATTGAAGGTCGTTCTGAATGGGCGTGCCTCTTTGTCCTACAGCACGAATGCTGGTGTCCCTCAGGGCTCTATCCTGGGCCCGACGCTCTTCCTTATTTTCATCAACGACCTCCCAGATGAGATCAAGTCCCAAGTAGGCATCTACACAGATGACACTACAATATACTCCCGCTCCAGTAAGAAACCTCTCGTGGCGGACAGACATAATCTCGCTGCTGACCTTGAGTGAGATCTACACTCTGTGGTGAACTGGGGCAAGAAGTGGCTTGTCAACTTCAATTCCTCTAAGACCAAGCTCTTGTCTGTCAACCATTACAGGCAACCTCTTCTGCTTCCCATAAGCATGGACCAGGTGATTCTCCCGGAGAGTAATACACTACGCCTCCTCGGACTTACCCTGTCCTCAGACCTCAAATGGAACCACTATATTGAATCCATAGCAAAATCTACTGCTAAGAAGGTTGGGTCACTATGTCGATCCAGGATGTTTTTTCCACCTGAATCCATCCTGCATATATACAAGTCAACCATCCTTCCGTGCATGGAGTACTGCTGCCATTTATGGTCAGGTGCTCCTGCCGTTCTCCTCACTGTTCTTGACAAGCTCCAAAGGAGAGTCTGTAATGTGATAGGTACTGATCTGGCGACTCGACTGCAGCCACTTTCCCATCGTCGAAATGTGGCCTCCCTCTGTCTCTTCTATAAATATTTTCATGACTTCTGCTCGGATGAGCTTAAGTCACTGATGCCTCCTCAACAGGTGTTTACCTGTGCAACCAGACTGGCAACTGGGTCCCACCCATTCACAGTCAGGTTAGCCAAATGCAGACGACAATTCTACTCCTTCAGCTTCCTCTCTCGCACTTCCCGCCTGTGGAACTCACTCCCGTATTCTTGCTTTCCTGACGGCTACAACCTCCAGAAATTTAAATGCAAAGTTAATACTCATCTACTAACCACTGGCCTCTAGCTCTCTCCCCTCCCCTGTATATCCTTCTCTTTCTCTCCTCCTATGTATCTGTCATCGCACCTTCTTTCTCAGCTTTCTATTGTTCCTTTCTAACTTGCTTGTACTCCTCACTCTTTTCTAATTAATCTTTTTACATTTATGTAAACCCCTGCACACCAGTGGCGTTTCCGCCTTGCTCGGGGTGAAATGATACAAAAAAAAATATCAGCATACCTTGTGGGCGTAGAAGAATCCAAAGGAGTGTCCTTTACATATAATGGTAAGATAACTCTCTAAGAGAGCTCTAAACATATATGCATATAAATACATATAGAGCCATTATGAGAAAAATTAAGACAGACGCGTTATTTCATGGTAATTCGGAAGTATGGGCCTATTTCAGGCGAGGCATCGCCAGCTTCCTTCTTTATTCAAAGAAGGATTCTACATGCTTGTATGTGGATGACTAATATATTATGCTCTCATTACGATTGAACTCTCTAGAGAAGAAAATTTTAAAAAGTTTCCACTTCAGCTATATGCGTGACTCTTCAGAAATGAATTGAGTTCTCTCGGGAACTGGCGTGTGTAAACACTGCTGATATACAACAGGTTAAAATTTCCCTTCTCTGATACCATGCGTCGATGGCTTAGGAAGTAGAGACTCCGACTGATACCAAATCGGTCGAGTTTCGATACCGGCCTAGAGGCGAGTGGATGCGTCTAGCCACACTGATGAGCTCTGATACAACAAAACAGGCTTGTATGTGGATGACTAATATATCAAATAATAGGACACGCAGACAAAGGCCAACTTTTGAACCAGAGATGCGAATTAATATACAAGTGCAGGCACAGAAACCGGTACAAACTACCATAATACGGAAAAAGAAAAAATGGACTTACTACCACATGACCACAGAAACACCAGGGAAATACAAACCCCCTAAATTGCCCATCAGGACTCCGGAAAGTCGGAAGGGCACCCGGACTAAAATTAGAAACATTATAACTGTTAAGAGGGCATGCAAGGGCAAAAATTGGTACCTAGACCCTAGGACGGGTTGTGAATTTTGATTGGATTTAGGGTAATTAATTTTATTTTAATTTTATTGTAATTTAATTTAATTTATTTGTATTTCTATATTATTTAATTATTTGATTTTGTTGGATTTAATTGATTTAATTTATATTACTTAATTTTATGTTGGTGAATTTATTTTAATTTATTTAATTTATTTATTTTACTTTATTGATTTAAATTTGGATTCTTTATCATCTAAAAAATTTAATTCTATTAATGTTATTCACTAATATGGTGTTATAATTGTCGATTATAAATTACTTTAAAATTTAGAAAGTTGTATCTAAAAGAAAAACTTTCCAAAAATTTAATTGAATTAATCTCAAATTTGATAAATTTAATTTAATTGAATTTAGTTTAATTTTATAGAAATGGAATTTTTAGAGAAATATATTTTATGTAATATTTCGTAAATTAAATTTCGAGTTACCTCATAAATTATCTTCTAATAATACTTAATATATTAACATTAGCTTATATTTTTATAAAATTTTATAAAATTATATTATATTAAATGTAATTTACTTTCTAGCCTATATTCTTAATACACGTATTTCTCTTAAATTTTGATGATTCACTTGTAGGGTTATTATTATAAATTTAAATTAGGATCTATGAGATGGCAAGGATTAACTTATTAATATCAAGAAAATGGAAAGGGGAAGGGAGTGGATAGAAGTAGACACCAAGTCTGAAAAAGGTCTCTAGTGAAGACAAATGAGGAGGTGCGAAAATTAGCATACTAGTGGGATAAGATGGGAAGAACGGGGGAGTAAATAAATAAATAAATAAATAAATATTAATAAAACAGGAAAGTTAGCAGGAGTGGTAGTAGGAAATAAGATAGGACTGCTGGTAACCAACGACACCTATCGGAATGGAAGTTCAAGGAAATTAGATATAACATGGATATAATCTAGTTTTGCAACAAATAGAATGGAATTATATTATCAACAATTGAGTAAAGAAAAGAAATAATAGCCTTAACTTAATCTAATTAAACGTAATTTTAGGCTTAACTTATCACAGATCTAGGAAATAAAAATAAAAAAAATTTTGGCTTAGAAATTTGAATTATGATTTGATGTATGAAATATAAAATTTGAATTAAGATTTGATGTATAAATTTGCTGGTGACATTAGTCACGTGTTGTTTTGTTTGTATTAAACTTCTCCTCCCACTATATCCCGACAAATGGAAACGGAAATACTTATTATAGTGGGCTATCCTATGTTGCCTCCCCCTCCGCCTGGCCTTGACTGAACTTTCATTCCGTAGTAATACGACATGAAACAAGTCGAATAGGGCCTTCCGTCTGATGAAGTCGGTGATTGTTGGCAACAACAATTATTGACTGAAATAAATTTATTACGGAAATATGACCGGTGTTTAAAGTTTTTCTTAAAAGAAAACAGAGAATATATATATATATATATATATATATATATATGATAATTATTATCATCACTCTCTAGTGAGTCGTACACACACCGTTTTTTGAGGTGTTATAACCTCCCACCCCACTTAATTCACATCATTGACTGACCTTGTTTCTATTTATTTCTTCATTTATATATATATATATATATATATATATATATATATATATACATTTGTATGGAGCACTCTTTATAAAAGTGAATGCATGAACAAAAGGTTAATAAACCTACGAGTTCAACAACTTAGTTCCAATATATAGATATATATATATATATTTTTGTTGATATCCATATCTATATATTACAAAATAACAACATTTTACTACCTGATGATGGTGTTTTAACACCGAAACTTTATAGCTATTGTGTTGCAGTATGCTATAATAATAGTAATAATAATAATAATAATAATAAAATATCTTTCCATTGTTTTTGTTAAAAAAACAAAAAGAAAAAAAAACTTGCTTATTAATTGATATGGCTTGTCCAGCGGATTGTAACATAGCGACCAAGAAATTCGAAAAACTCTTAAAATATAAAGACCTGGAAATTGAAATAGAAAAAAAAATGTGGAAATTGAAAACAAGTATCGTACCAGTGATAGTGGGCGCACTTGGAATTATAAAAAATGGAACAAAAAACACACTCAAAGAATCCCTGGAAACCTCAGCTTAAGAGATGCTCAAAAAATGTCTTGTTAAGTGCAGCCCACACACTAAGGAGAACTTTGTCTATGTAACGTTAGCGATGTTAGATAGATATGAAAAAACATGAAATGGAGTCATAAGGACACACCACTACCTGCCTTAGGTCTTCCTGCAGACTTGGTAGGTAGTGCAACCATAGCAGAAATCGATTTATAATGAAAAATGACATAATAATAATAATAATAATAATAATAATAATAATAATAATAATAATTACCATATATTTATGACGTATTTTTGTACTGATCACCTTTTAAAGTAAATAACTAACTGGAATATACTTCTATTCGTAACCATTACTTATATATATATATTCTTACGAACTATGACAAATTGAATATATGCTACTAAAAATAAACATTAATAACTACAATATTATAAATATTTATTTACAATATTATGAACAATATTTGAGTTATATAATAAAATCTTATAAAACTAATATAAATGGTGTTTTAGCAACAATAAATATAAGCTGAAATTTACTTGGTACATTCATCATATAAATAATACTTAAAATGTTATCAAAATTGGTTGTTTAATATTAATTACACAATGAAAACAGTGACTTACGTGGCAGATATTCGTTCAAAATATTCGTGATCACTCTAATATTTATTGGGACTATGTTAACATAGATGTTAACATCTATTGAATTTCAGTGTCCACAATACAAAATTTGATAATATTCTGTGTATTTAAAACATTTGCATTGTCTGGACTATTAACACCATTACGAAGATATGTCTCTGTTATGTTGTCATAGATTACAATATACGGTCGATTGGCTCTAATCGCCCTCTTCAAGACAATAGAAAATTTGTTTTTCATGACAAACTGTTTTAATGTCGAAAATACAAGTTTTCAAATATGTTTAAAATACATTAGAAGAGCTGGTCTTGTAAAGCACAATTTGACTATCTATATTCAGATAAAAATAATCATTAAACGCGTATCACATCATTAGCCAATTCATAAGCAATAACAAATCTTCATTTAAGACATCCATAAATTAAGTCGAATGGAATAGGCAGAAGAATACACGAATTTTTAACGATGAATGCCTTGATAGCCTCAATATTCTAGGTAGAGTAAAATCTGGTTTTCTACTGATAGAAAACACCTTCATAGATTTGAACATCGACAAAGCGTAAGTGGTGTGATGTTTTGGACTGGGTTTATCGGTAGGAAAGTAACGTGTCCAGGACTACCAGTCTCGGGTGGTGTTGAGTTCGCAGTTCTGACATGCATTGATATTTCTATTAAAGATGTGTTACAGATTCAGCTATAATTCAAGAGTAGTTCAAAAGCTTGATTATTAATATGCCTGACAACGCTCCATCACATTCAGCGAGGAAAACTAATGAATACGAATGTGTTTCAAAGCAACTAATTAACAAATATAAACTTTTAGATGCTATTTCAGATGCTGTAACGTGTTATCTGTTTCATATGAACAAATACAGAATTCCTAAAATTAGTTTCAGATTATGGAACATACATTTAAGCAAGAAATCATCATGTTTAATATTAACATTTTAGGATTATGTGAAATTAGGTGATCAAATAATGGAAAGTTTGCAAGCGATTGACACATGGACATATATGCATGCGGAGAGAAAAATAAAAGAGGGGTTGAACTCGTACAAGATCAGGGCTTGAAGAAATCTGTTACAATATTGCGAAATGTCTGATAGAATTCTTGTATTTAAGCTGAAAGAAAAACCGTTTAATATATCCATATAGTAATATAGGCATTGATAGTACGGAATCTAAAGGAAAATTTGCTGGATTTTGATACCAAAATACGCCAAGCAATTCACACGAAAGTATTATCATCATGGCAAATCTAAATACTAAATAGGAAAAGAAGCGGTAAAATATTTGTTAGGTGCGTACTAGAGTCCCATAATGAGCGAGAAGAAAAATGGGTCCAATGGTGCACAAAAAATGAGCAAATACCTGGATCAAGACCAATACCGGGATCAAGACCTGGATCAAATACCTGGATCAAGACCAATACCTGGATCAAGACCAGCGAAGACGCTTTTTGATATGAAGAAGACTAGTAGGAGACAGGGAGAAGGATATCGAATATATAACAATCAAAAGATTAACGATTGCTGTTTTACAATGTAAAATATTTCCAAATGTTGACTGTGGGAGTGACTGCCTTCCATTTATATGCAAAGTCAGAATAAAAAACACAGAAAAGAAAGAAAAGCAAAGAAACTCCTAAACAAGAATACGGTAGATTCCTGAATGGTTGGTTCTTTTGTTTTAATGACTCGGCGGGTCATTTGTTGCCAACTAAACTTTATTTATTGCTGGTAATATCTTTCTCTTTCAACAATTTATTGTTGTTTATATAAATTTTTGTTTCTAGTAATACATTTTTCTTTTCGAGTATCAAGATTCATTAGGATTTGTTTTTAAGGGCAGGGTCCCCAAGTCCTACCCTTGTTATTTAACCCATAACTGGAGGTAAGGGACGGATTAATACCTTTCCCAAGGGTAACAGTGCTTAAGTGAATGCAAGGTATTCAATTGGAATTCGAACTCGGTTTACCGATTTCTCTTTCCAACCCGATATCCACTGCACCACAACGCACATCCGTTACTAAACGCTTACAGCACCTGGTTTTCCCAAGCGGTCACCCATCTAAGTACAGACAAGGCTCAACGTTGCTTAACTTCGGTGATCGAGCGAGAACCGGTGTATTCAACGTGATAGGCCGTAAGCCAGATTCCTGAATGGATCAAGTAGCAAAGGGATGCGCATGTTGACAGTTAAAAGCAATTATAATAACTTGGATGAGACTGGGAACTCAAAGTGGAACACATTAAGTGAAAGTCTATTGATATCGGCGAATGAGATCATCCCAAAGTATATGAGGGATTAAATTATCAACACGATAAAAAAAGAGACAGTAATCAATGCCTAAGAATAGTACAGTATATAAGAGGAAGCACTAGAAATAAATGTAAGGAGAATGAAGAGGAATGGATTGCAGATATAGGAAGAATGAAAATCATAGATACGGTAGATGAAAGAAGGAGAAAATCTTCTTATCGACAGGATGAATAAAATCGAAAAAGGGAACATTCATAATGGAAAAACGAATATTTTGAAAGAAAGCGGAAAACCCATGTTGCATAAAAATATGGAAAGGCCTGAAATATTAATATCTGAGATCAGCACTGAACAAGATAAACTAGAGAAAAGCATCAAGGCCAGATGGGTTGTAATAGAGATGATACCGGTCGTAGACTATGTCAGTAGCGACAAGATTACAGAAATAATGAATAAAATATATGACAAAGATAACATACCATCCGACCTTAGTAAGCCCATCACAACTCTTCCTAAGAAGCCTGGAGCGAATTAATGCAAGATACATCTGATAATCTGCTTAATGAACCACATAAATAAGCTTATAATCCGTATTTTGATGGTAAGAGCGCGTAGTAGAATTAGACCTGAAATAAGAAAAGTGTCGTTTTGCTATCGTCACTGAAACAAGAAACGTAATATTTATGATCAGAATATTTATGATCAGAATGATAATAGAAAATATTACAAATGCAAAATAATGTATACCTATGTTTCATATACTATACAAAGCATTTTATAAGGTAAAACAAAGATTTATTTAGATAGCTAGGAAAACTTGATTTGTTTGGGAAAGATATAAGAATAATCCAGAATATATATATATTTATCATTTCGCCCCAAGAAAGGCTTTCCACTGCCACTATTGCGCTTGGGGCTACATAGGGGAAGGTAAATAGAAAAAGTGGTTAGATATAGGAAATGTCAGAAGTGGGGTGATAGATAGTTGGGTGGATGGGAAGAGCGAGTTAGTGTGTTAGGAGGTGTCGATTGACCTTACATTTAAACTCCTGGAGATTGTAGCCGCCGGGGAAGCAGTCATATGGAAGGGAATTCCACAGTCGGGAAGTGCGAGAAAAGAAACTGTTGGAGTAGAAGTTGCAGTTGCATTTTATCGGTTTCACTGTAAAAGGGTGAGATCTAGTTGCTAATCTAGTATCTCGTACAAATTCGAACCTAGGGGGAACCAGTGATCTAAGTTCATCGGAGCAGAAGCCGTGAAAGTATTTATAGAAGAGACACAGGGAAGCCACGCCGGTGAGAGAGAGACTGCAGGCCAAGTCAGTATCGATCACATTACGCAGTACCTTGTCGAGAAGCCCAAGGAGAATAGCAGGGGCACCCGACCAGATATGGCAACAGTATTCAATGCACGGGCGGATGGTAGATTTATAAATGTGCAGGATAGATTCAGACGGAAAAAACCTCCGTTCCCTGCACAGAGAACCGACTTTCATAGCAGAGGATTTAGCAATGGATTCATGGAATAGCAGAAGAATTGTGTTCATAAAAAATGCCCAACAGGGATTTATTTTTGGTGGGCACAATCACAACAACATAAGATATGAAGATAACGCAGTATTGATGGTAGATACAAAAAGACAAGATAGTAACGGAAAGCCAGTAGAAAAGACTAATTATAAATTGTATGAAGGCAGAATATATGTAAGAGGATCAACCGAAAATGCGAGATACAAAGTAGAGAAATCACAATCAATCGCATACAGAAATTTAAATATCTGAAAAGTATTTTAACAGAGGAGAGAAAAATGTTAAACCGAAATCCGAATGGGATAGTAAAAGGTGCCTTTTAAATCTAAAAATGTAGTAAGAAGCAGGAAAATTTCTTTAGAAACAAAGAAAAAGTACTAAACTACTATATAATGTGAATATTTCATATAGCAGGGAATGCTAGACAATTTCCTCATATGAAGAAGACACTTGGGCCAACATATATGTGGTTCTACAGAAGGATACTGAGAATATCATGGACAAGGCATGTGAGCAGTGAGAAAATTTTAAGGAAAATGAAATCAAAAGAAATACTTATCCTTAAAATCAGAAAGATATAGTTGATATTTCTAGGACATATGAGAAATGAAAATTCGGAGAATTTGGCACTGACAGATTATATTGAAGGCAATGGAGACAGAAAACAGCGAGTAGCATATTCAAAAGACTTGTGTAACTGTACGACAGAACAGTAAAAAACAGATTGTAGAGAGACATGATTGTCCACAGCACAGAATAGAAGAATAGGGGAACATTTCTGGGAACTCCTTCATTAATATTCAAAAATTTAGAAAAATTGAAAGTGGCTAACATTGTGAGACACTCTGTATACATTGAGGTTTTGCACCTGGAGAACGTGATAAAGTGAAACAAATCTTCTAATTTTGATTACTGTTTAATGTATTTAGACCTTTACAGAGATTTCTGATGATTATAGATGTAGATTGAGTACCAAGAGATTCTCTAAAATCTCCACCATTTTTCTTCACAGACTCCAGAAATGCGGTTCTATATGCAGTCTCTATTCTTTCTCGAATTTCAAATTAACTCAGTCTTGTTTCTCTTGTTTTCAATAAGGTTCCATGTGCGCCAACAATTATGAAGATGACCATAATATTTATATCTCACAAATATATACGTATTTTCGCAATTGTTTGTTTGCCTTTCTATTCACGCAGTTGTCAGCTTGTAATTTCGTATATAGTTTGTCAATGTTTCGTCTCTTTGTGATTATGAAGTCTCGTTGTCTCACTTGAGGGAGATAAATGACCAACATGTCAAATGCTTTCTTTTAAATTTCTACGACAGTCTCTGAATTGTGTTGAAACTATTTATTTTCGAGGGTGTCCTAAAAGTTCTTCGCCTGAGACATTTCCTAAGATCAGTATTTCAATGGCCACATATTAGAATTTTAGGAAGAAGGGTTAAAGAAACCTAAGAAATGATGTGTCAAGCATCTTCAACTAAATAAGTGCAATTTACGCCGATGACACCACAGTTTACTCTCGCCTCCAACAAAAATCTGGTGTAGGCGTCAAAGCTAAACTCGCAGCCGAGATTGAAAAAGACCTCCAATCCATATTGGACTGGGGTAAGAAATGGCTAGTAAATTTTAATGCTTCTAAAACGAAGCTACTGTCAATTAACCATCATCGACAATCTCACCTACCTCCCATTAGCATGGACCAGGCTTGCCTCCCAGAGAGTAAAACACTACGCCTCCTTGGTCTCACACTTTCAGCGGACCTCAAATGGAATGACTATATCGAATCCATTGCTAAATCCGCTGCTATGAAAGTCGGTTCTCTGTGTAGGGCCCGGAAGTTTTTTCCGTCTAAATCTATCCTGCACACTTACAAATCTACCATCCGCCCGTGCATTGAATACTGCTGCCATATCTGGTCGGGTGCCCCTGCTGTTCTCCTCGGGCTTCTCGATAAGGTTCAGAGGAGGGTCTGTAATGTGATAGATACCGACTTGGCAGACCGCCTGCAGTCTCTCTCCCACCGGCGAGACGTGGCTTCCCTGTGTCTCTTCTATAAATACTTTCACGGCTTCTGCTCCGATGAACTTAGATCACTGGTGCCCCCTAAATACGAATTTGCACGAGATACTAGATTAGCAACTAGATCCCACCCTTTTACAGTGAAACCGATAAAATGCAACCGTAACTTCTACTCCAACAGTTTCTTTTCTCGCACTTCCCGACTGTGGAATTCTCTTCCAAACGATTGCTTCCCCGGCGGCTACAATCTCCAGGAGTTTAAATGTAAGGTCAATACACACCTCCTAACACACTAACCTGCTCCCATTCTATCAAGCACTCTTCCCATCTGCCCGACCCTCATCCTCGCTATCCTTACTCATCTGTCACCTTTCTCCTGACATTCCCTATGTCTATCCACTTCTTCTCTTTACCTTCCCCTATGTAGCCCCATGCGCAATAGTGGCAGTGGAATGCCTTGCTTGGGGTGAGATGATTAAAAAAAAAAACAAAAAAAAAACAGGATATGACCCACTCCGTCTTCCCAGGCTCAGGCTAGTATATATGTGTATTGCGTGCGTTAACTGGCCGTAAGTTAGTCGCACCTGAGTCTGTAACTGTTCGCTTCCGTTCCACCCACCAGCGCCCATTCCTTGCTTCTCTTTCTTAGCTCTTCCTATGAAGAAAAAAAAAACACTCAGAGATATTCTCCAAATATCTATTCCGATTCTATTCGTATCCATGGTCCGTCGATACTATTTTAACGTGTATGCATAAGGAACACTTACAGTGTTACAGGATATTGCTAAGTCATGCTCTTCTTGTTCTTGGTCGGACTGGGAACTTTTCATCACACTCTCATATATTGCCGTTTTTAAGTTGCAGTAATCGTATCATTGTTTTCAGATCTAATTTCATCCAACTTACTATATTCACTTATGATATGCTTTACAGTCTCAGGAATTTTCACACAAATTGTATTTAGTAACTCAATAGGAATGCACCAATAGAAAATCTCGCCAATCATTTAATTTTCATCATATTTCTTCAACATGAGCATTTTGCTATAATTGGTCTTCCCATTATGGAACACTCACATTAACTATTCGGCAGATTATTAGTCAATAACCAATTGTCTTGTTGTTCCTCCTCTTCTTCCTCCTCCTCCTCTTCTTTTTTTTCTTTATTATTATTATTATTACTTTTTCATTATATACTGCCTTCTTATTAGCCTGGTGTGTTGTTTTTTTTTGTTTATAGTTTGCTGATGTTGTCATTGTTGTTTTGATTATGATTTTGTGAGAGAGCTTACCGGTCGGATTTTATGCCTCACTGAATAAGTCCGATTTAATATCTAACATCTCGAGCTGCAACAGAAAAATCGGGTACTTGTCGTGTACGTGGCAGAAATGATGTCAAATTCGAACCCCAGTATATATATATATATATATATATATATATATATATATATATATATATATATATATTTGAAAAAGAAATAAAATCTTTTTTTTTTTTTTGCGAGCAAATGTCTATAGTTATTTTTCTTTTGAAATGGTTGTGTGTTTCTGCGTAGTGTTTGCGATGCACAATCTGAATATTGCTTCTTTGTTTTTATTTTTATTTTTTTTCAAATAATTTCCCAGTTGCTTTTAAGCAGGAAAATCGTGTATGACGTTCAATGTTTGTTTAGAGAATTACAAGACAAAATATTGCTATAGTAATAAAACGAATAACAAAATTAAATCTCAGGGAATTATAAGCAAAATTAAACATAATAACGCTGAATATACAAAGTGATTTAATAATAATAATAATAATAATAATAATAATAATAATTTTGCCGTGTTCCTTCAGGACGTGCTTGTAAGCTTGCCAAAATTTTATTTCCTTAGTATCTATGATTTGCTATGACTTCTTCGGAGAGATAGGGGAGTGATTTCCTCTTGTTTTCTCCACATTTTTTAATTATAGGATGTTGTTCTCATAATCTGGTTGCTACCCAGAGCTAGAGAACATTTTCTGCTCTATTATTTAACTCATAGCTGAGAAGGTTGAAGTGGTGAGTTCATGTATTTCCCAAAGTCAGTAATGAGAAGTAAATGTAACAGCCTCGGTTTGAATTTGAATTCGAATTCGACTCGCCAATTCCAATTTCTGCGTTGATAAACGCCATACTACACACACACACACACACACACACACACACACACACACACACACACACACACACACACACACACACACACACACGCTTTGTATGCTTCAAATGAAATCTTCTTAGAGGCAAATGGTTATAAAATAAAGAACGAACAATTAAAATGATAGAAGAAAGGGAAAACAACCCCAATATAAAAAGATATAAAAATAAAAAAAGATGAGTTAACCGGTTATTGTACCTCAATCATCAGAACTCGATCGGGGAAAGTAAAATGTTTGCGTACAACCGACGAAAAAAAGGAAAGATGAAATAGAAAATACACGCGTATTTTTCATTATTATTATTTTTTTAATCATATCACCCCGAGCAAGGCGATAACGCCACTGATTCGCAGGGGGCTACGTAAGAGTAAAAAGATTGGAAAAGAGAAACCACATCCTAAACAGGGAACAATGGATGAGCCTCTTCACCTGTTCAATAGAGGTGGGTGGAGTGTGAACCGGGCGATAGTTTAGTCTATCTACTTCAATTGAAAAAAAAAATAAAGAAAAGAGTGAAAAGATTGGAAAAGAGAAAACCGGAAACCGCATCCTAAGCAGGAAACAAGAGTCAATAATATATTGAGACGGGTATATTTATTTCAGATAAATAACATTAAGCTCTCACAACCATTATTTCTACGTACATAAGGAAGGTTGTCTTGACTTAATGAAAATAGTTTCCAGGACTTTTAAATAATAATTCAAATGTGACGTGCACAGAATTACAAACGTGTTTTCTCGATAAGACTATGCGCACTTCTGATTTTGTATAAGATGTTCTGCGATTACAAACCCAGGTGTTGACCTTTTCTAAGGGACGCGGAACATGTTAAGAACTTCTCTTCTTAAGACTTTGTCATAACTATGTTGTCAACTTCACACTGGTATTTAAATAAATAAATTACAAAACAGTTTTTAATATAGGCAGGGAATCTTTAGGAATAGATTTAAACATCTATTCGGTGAAAAGAGAACATTATATGTGAATTAGCTAAAAAAATAACACAAAGATATACAAAAATATCACAAAGATATATAGGACAGTTTTGGTAACGGGAGGTTTTGAACTACGGAACTGAGAAATCCGAAAATTTAGATTGCGCCACGCAGAGAAGAGTCATTATCACAAAATTTCTAGTGTAATCTTGTCGGAGAACAAATTAATAAGGTCCACTGGAATAAGAAAAGAAAAGGTAAAAACAGAATAAGCTAACAGGTTATTGCTCCACACTTACCGGGACTCGACTGAGAAAAATTTTTTTTTAAAAAAAAAAAGAAGAATAAAATATATGAGTATAAATAAATATTGAGATGAGTGTATTTTGTATAAAAGATCATATCTACTCTCAACAATCAATTCGTTTGCATAAGGAAGTATGTTTGAATTTAATAAAAAGAGTTGGTTGGGATATGTTTTTTAATCATATCACCCCGAGCAAGGCGGTAACGCCACTGATGTGCAGGGGGCTACATAAGAATAAAAGGATTAGAGAAAAATGAGGAGAAGGACGAACCAGTTAGAAAAGAGCAAGAGAAGGATAGGAATACAGGTGTGATGACAGTTGAAAAGGTGTAGAGAAAGAAAAGGATCTACAGGACAGTGTGGAAAAAAGTAGGGTCAAGTAGTTAAGAGATGAGAATTGACCTTGCATTTAAATTCATGGATGTTGTAGCCGTCAGGAAAGCAAGAATAAGGAAGTGAGTTCTACAGGCGGGAAGTGCGGGAAAAGAAGCTGCAGGAGTAGAATTGTCGTCTGCATTTGGTTGATCTAACTGTGAATGGGTGGAACCCAGTTGCCAGTCTGGTTGCACGAGTAAGCACCTGTTGCGGAGGCACCAGTGACTCAAGCTCGTTGGAACAGAAGCCATGGAAGTATTTATAGAACAGACAAAGGGAAGCCACATCTCGTCGGTGGGAATGTGGCTGGAATCGAGCCGCCAAGTCGGTACCTATCACATTACTGATTCTTCTTTGGAGCCTGTCAAGGACACGGAGATGAACAGTGGGGGCTCCTGACCATATATGGCAGTAGTACTCCATGCACGGACGAATGGTTGATTTGTATATATGCAGGATGGTTTCAAGTGGGAAAAAATTCCTGGCCCGACACAGTGACCCAAACTTCCTAGCAGTGGATTTAGCAATGTAGTGGTTCCACTTGAGATCAGAGGAGAGGGTAAGGCCGAGGAGGCGCAGAGTATTGCTTTCGGGGAGACTCGCTTGGTCCATGCTTATGGGAGGCAGGAGAGGTTGCCTGTGATGATTCACAGACAGTAGCTTGGTCTTAGACGCATTGAAATTTACAAGCCACTTCTTACCCCATTTCATTACAGAGTGTAGATTCCTCTCAAGATCAGCAGCAAGATTATGTTTGTCCGTCACGCCTGGATTCTTACTGATGCGGGAGTAAATTGTGGTGTCATCTGCGTAGATGCCTACCTGTCTCTTGATCTCGTCTGGGAGGTCATTTATGAAAATAAGGAAGAGCGTCGGGCCTAGGATAGAGGGACACCAGCGTTTGTACAGTAGGGTATGGAGGCATGCCCATTCAGGACGACCTTCATTATGCTGTTATGTAGGTAAGATTGGATCGGATCATGCAATACGGTAATACCGTAACCCCGTAGCTTGCATAGAAGGCCAGCGTGCCAAACCCTGTTAAAAACCTTGGAGATGTCCAGAGCAACAGCACGATCTTCGCCGGACTCCTCGAGGGCCTGAAACATGTACTCCGTAATGGTCGTTAGCATGTCGGCCGTGGACCTGGCAAAGCGGAAGCCATACTACCTGTCGGAGAAGAGTTTATGGGCAGTAAGATGCTGAACTATTTCAGCATTAATAATGGCCTCAAACACCTTCCCGAAAATAGGTAGAAGGCTGATAGGGCGATAGTTGGATGGGTCCGAGGGTTCACCAGAGTTCTTAAATACAGGAACGACAGAAGAGGACTTCCAGCATGCAGGAAAACAGGAATTAAACATGATAATCGGAAGATAAAATTTTGCACACGCTCGAAGTTTGTAACAGGTGTTGTGCGGTTGCAAATCTGAGTGCAACGATACACTTACACAAATTATATAACCGAGCTATGATGTTTAATAAACGCCCGAACATGTGCACTTCTCTTCTTAATAAGTGTTCCTATCTATGTTGTCAGCTTCACACTCATGTTTAAATAAATAAATTATAGAAGTAGTTTTAAATATTGATAGACAATCTTTATAAATAGATTTCAACGTTGAACAAGACATCAGCCTAGTAGATTAAAACGTTAGTTTGTGAATTTGGTGACATATTAATTGTGAGTTTCATCATTTGTCCGGTCAAGTGCACTTAAATTCAGTGGAAACAAGCAAACAATAATAAGACATTTTTCACCTCCAAATTGCAAATTGCGCCACTGAGGTTTCTTCTTGAATCAAAGCCGTCATAGATGCCCGCAAATACCATGTAAAATCTCACTCCTTTTCATAGTTCACACCAGCATTCTCGCCTGCGGAAGCACACAGCAATCACTATTTTCAGTTATACTAGTGTGACTGCTTTTGTCACAACTAGCGCCTATTCGTTGCTGCTCGCAATAAATGTAAGCGAGTCCTTAAAGTTTTTATTTGCCGAGAGAATCATTCACCACATGGCCTCTAACATCTTTGCCTTTAGTGATTATTTGATGCTCTTTAATAAGATATTAAACAAGTGCAGGATCTATATCCCCCAGCATCACTTTGAGGGAATATCATTATTTACTAATAAGGCTGAATGCTTTGCCCATAAATTCTCTTCAAACTCTACTCTTGATTCAACCGGAATATCATTGCCTAACTTTTCTCCTAGAACCGAACCTCTGCTGAGGGATATGTATATACGCCCTTCTAGGATTTCTGCTATCATCTCTAATCTAGATTACCACAAAGCACGTGGACCTAATGGCATCCTTGTAAAAGTCATTAAAACGTGTGCTTCCGAACTGACTCCTGTTCTCTCTAAACTGTACAATAAATGCCTCGCAGCCTCCTGCTTTCTTGCCTGTTAGAAGTCATCATCTGTTGTTTTAGTTTTTTTAAGAACGCTAGTGAGCTGTCCGGCTCTTCCAACTATTGACCTAATAGCTTTCTACCTATTTTTGAGAATCTCCTGGAGACCCTCATGAATGCTGAATCGGTTCATCATCTCTCATCCCAGGGCATTTTCTTAGACAAGCAATACAGCTTTCGTCTGACGGTAATGTACTGACAGTAATTGCAGAAAGAGTATATCATGTTCTAGACCGAAACAGTGAAGATCGGGCGGTAGCGTTATTTTGAACGGCCACTCATCTAGATCTTACTAACGCAGGTTTCCCCCCAGAATCCATCCTTTGACCTATGTTGTTTTTTTTATTTTTATTAACGACCTTCTCGGTGATATCAATTTTCAACTCTCAACTTGACACAACCATTTACTCTTGTCTCAATAGTAAAGCTGATCATTCCGACAAGGTCAAAATAGCATCTAAAGCAAAATCAATCGTTAACTGTGGAAAAAGATGGCTTGCCAGTTTTAACGCCCCCAAAGTTAAACTCTCTGTTAATCATTTGAGAGACCCTTACTCTACTTTCCATCAACACGGCTGATTCTAACTTCCAGGAAAGTGACTTGTTGCCCTTTCTCAGGGTAACTTTCTCAGCTGATATAAAGTGGAAGGACTATATTGAAATCGACCTTACATATATATATAAGTATATAATTCGTTAATGTCTTGAATATTGCTGGCACATATGATCAGGTGACTTGAACTCTTTGATACGATCCAAAGAGAGAATAAGCAATATTATTGGTCCTGATCTGGTGGTTCGGTTTCAGTCACTTACCCATCGCCGGAAGGTTACCTCTCTGTGCCTTATAATAAATACTTTCGTGTCAATTAATCATAAGAGCTCTTCGCTATGGTACCTAGATCTTGTAAATTTAAGCGCAGTATAAGATTGCTGATGAGATTTCAAGTTGAGCTGGCTAGATGTAGCCGTAAGTTCTATGCTAAGAGTTTCTTTTCTCGCCCTTCTCGTTTGTGAAACTTCCTGTCGGCTCTATGGTTTTTAGCCAAATTTAATCTGAAAAATTTAAATTCCATAAACTAATCGCTATCTCTTATCTCTTCACCGCTCATTATTAATATTACTGTTTCTAATTCTTCAACACCCTATAACCCCATACTTCAACACCCTATAACCCCATGTTTTCGTGGCTTCACTGTCTTACCTGTGGTGATGCCGATTAAAAAAAAAAGAGACCTATACGAGATTTATCGAGACATAGGTAGTGGAACGAGATCAATCTACCCACGTAGATTAAATAAAAGGTTCGGTTCGAAATTTTCTCTAGGTTTCCCGGATCAACATTCACCAGAGAGCATAATGGCTGAAACGTTTTGATAACAACAACAATGATGATGACAATAGTTCACGTGTAAATAATGTAAATAAGGACGAAAAGAGAAAATAATTATTGACTTATCCGAAAAATAACTTTGTACGGAACTGACGCAGACTTAGCAAATCATTCACCATCTTCACCAATCCACTTCAATTTGAGTCACAGGATAGTTTGTAACGTTTGTCCTAATGCTAGATTACAACACATCTAGAGATTAGTCATTATCACAAAATATTTTTTAATAAGGTCTAATTCATGTTGTAATTTATTTGTAGACTAGATCAATAAGGCAGATGGTCTAAGACAAAGGTACTGATCTTTAAGCACCGATATATATATGCATATTATGCACCGATTATGCAAACATTGCAATGTCATGATCATAGTAAAAATTGTCATTCATAAGACCAGACGTTTCAAGAAAACCTGATGTTTTCTGATGTCCTGATTTTAGTGCAAATTGAGTAGAATAATTATGCACCGGCTGCTGGATTTCCTGTGCATGTTGAATGTATAAAGAAAAGACGCCTTTCTTATTGGATAAAATCTTAGTAAATAAAATGCTTTGCACAAATATCGCGGTCTTTGTGTCTGTTACCATTTGAACAGAATCGCAATACACAACTTGGCATCAAATTTGAGTTTCATGAGCAGCTGAACAAAAGATCAAGAACCACAACGATGAATAATATTATAAATGAAATTATTTTATGGTAGCCGTAGTAGTATTCAAGATAAATAATACTACTAATAATCACTTTCAGCACATGGAAGGCGGTGGTACTCCACACCTTCCTGTTTTTTGTTGCACTTGGCAACAAGCGTTTTATGGTGAGCACTTTCTATCTTTGTAGGGTTTTTTGTCTTTCTATATTTTCCAAAATTGGCGACACGCAGAATTTTGCGACACATTACTTAAGTCAAGCCAAATATATAATTCAAAATGTGTGTAAAAGGAAATAATTAAATGAAGAATTGAATTCATAATTAAAGAAAAATATTTAATTAATTACATTGAAATGTAACAACAAATCAATTTAAAATGTTTTGTTCTATCAAATTTTATCTGATGTCTAGAAAGATATCCGCTACTTTTCCTGCTTCTTTTGCCTTCGATGTGTGCTATGAGTG